>LKNJ01001061.1:5041-22915 GCA_002120245.1 Maccullochella peelii | reverse complement strand
TATTTATTTATTTATTTATTTATTTATTTTCAAGGAGGCTGCACTGCTGAGAGTTCAATTGTGTGTAGGCTACACTTGCCAAAGAAACATCAGTTTGTCACTGATTTACATTTGGCGTTGTGCACCTGGAACGCTTTGAGGTCGGAAGTTGGAAATTTCAGCTGGGAAATTCTGACCTCCGACTTTGACTGGAACACAGCATTAGCCCCTAGCATGGGGGAAGCTCATCAATCCTACATTTCCCATAATGGCATCTTTACCATCAAAAATCTGTAGAAACGAGACTATTATAACAAGACGACGACAACCCTGATGACATTATCAGTAACTTAATACAGCTCTGATACAGCTGTAGAAGAGTGAACAGTAAACATGGAGGCTGATAGCAATAAATTAAAATTTTGCTGGATTATATGCATGCACTGTTTCCCAAAAAACAGGGTTTGATTTCATTTTAATATCCATGTTTAGTTTCTTACCTGCCTTTTGCTAGTGCAGTGTCACATGTCTTGACATGCATTACCGCCACCAAGTGTCAATTAATGGAATAGTGTGCAATTATTGACAGGAGTACTCGTGCACATACTCAAGATACAGGGGTGGGGGAAGTGGGGTGCTTAGCCATTGTTAGCAATGCCAGTTGACAACAACGAATGACGCGGTATTTTGCGCATACAAACACCGTAGCAACATGCTCACAGATAGAAGTTGGACAGTACTGTATGTACAACTGATTTAATGAGACACAAATAAGACAGAAGTGCAATAACCTGTTGGTGAGGTCGGAAATCCGACTTCAGGGGTCTTTCCCGTTGAAATTCCAACTTCCCAGTACAAATGGAACGCACTATTATCCCCCAACGTTTAAATTTACATTGCCCTGATTAAGGCAAGATAACCAAAAACATTTGGCGAATAAAGAATGGTGTAAAGTCCATCACAGAAGCAATTACTGCAGTTAACAAGTGCGGCCAAGTCAGCAGATTGATCAAAGAGAATGTAAACTGTGTCAATTAGCATATAAAGCACTGAAACATTTCAGTACTTACACATAAAAACAATCTATAAAACACTTTAACACCCTTGAGTGTTTTTTTTTTTTGGTGTGATTAGAAGTCCAGTGTATCCCTGAAGGGAGTGGTGGAAGGAATTTGTTTTTTTTCTTCTTTGTAGCTCATGCAGGCTCTCTGCAAACACTTTTAGCTCCATTCACAACCATGGAGTACAATAAAAAAAACACATTACCCTGCTAACCACAGGTCCTTGGGTGCAATTAGGCAGAAATCCCAGTGGAAGAAAATTGAGCTGATTAAATGATTTCATAACTGAGAGAGCCAAACTAATTTGCGATGAATCCCAGATCTTTTTCGTCTGCTGCATGAGAGGAAGTTATTAATAAACTCTGTATGTGTAATTATAAGTTATGATTAAAGAGGGTGGTTTATTTCACCAGGATACTTTGGAGAAGTTCTCAAATATACATTTTGGTGGAATTAATAAGGAGGGGAGCTTGTACTCCAGTTTGATGGGGTTTTTATACAACATTTTAATAATTTTCTGGACAATTATTAAATGAATCTATTTTATCTCTAAAATAAATGAAAACTGAGAATTTCACAAGTTGATCCATCATATTAATGATATGCCTTAGCCACCCAGTGCACAGCATTAGAGCTCTTTTACCTTATTGCCTCTGCTGTAACTGTGTTCCTGTGGCGCCATCTGCAGGATACAAAGGGAGCATCAACACTTCCTTCAGCTTGAATGCAGGGCAGGGATCACTCACTGCAACTGACTGTGAAGCTGCAGGTGCAAATAAGAGGCGTAACAGTATCCAGATGCAATATGGCAACAGTGATTCATAAGGGTATTGATAATAGATTCAGAGAACATACACCAGGCAAGATAAATGACCACAGCGACAGAAAGCAGCATGACAAACATGCAAACTTATTTTAAAGAGCTCCAACACACCCATGTTTCACCCTCACAGGTGTTTTCACTTATTTTACCCAATTAGACCTCTTCTCAGGACGGTGCTTGATTGGTCCCCCACTATTTCTGCTGAACCTGTGAACTTTCACCATAGGCTTGTTTCAAAGCAGACATTTTGACTTTTCAAAGCACAGGTGTAATAATTAATAATAACATTAATGATGGCTCAGTTGCATTAAGTGTCCCAGTGGGGAAGCTACTTCACTTTCACTTCACACTGGAAGAAGTTGAACTACAGCAAAGCTACCCTAGGGAGAAATCCAGCTTGGTTAACTAAAGCTGCTCAGAAAAACTCGTTCAAACTACTTTGTAAAAAAAATAAATAAATAATAATAATAAATGTACATGTGCCAACTTGTTAACATGTCATAAACAAAACAAAAAAACCCCACTATTCATGGGAAAGTGCAAGGAATGTCAGCTTTGGTATTGTATACAATGTCCATCAGTCAGACACCAGAAACTAGAGTCAGGGTATTGTACCAAGTAGGGTTAGCAGGATAGAGAAGCTATGGTAAAATAAAATTTAAAAAAAGAATTCCTTTCATGGCACCAAATTGTTTGTGGTTTCAGTAGTTAACTGCACAGAAAATGGCAAAAAATAAAAAGAGCTACCAGCAAGCTACTGCAAAACGTAGTTAAACTATTATTTTAATTACATGTAGTTCACTACTCCACAACACTGCCAGTAAGCTATTCGAGTGAGCCAGCACGCACAATACCTCCTCTTAGTGAAATACAGCCACCAGTCATGTTAAATTAAATACACCTGTGCTTTTCCTGCTGTGGCTGCATGTCAAAATGTCTTCTGTGAAAACTGGCTATTCTTATTGGCAGTAGTAGAATTTAACTATAAGTTCTGCACTGAAAGCTGCTCCTCAGCTATATGGAGTGTTTTAGCATCTTTCAGTTGGTTCACTGTACTCTGGTTCGATCTCACTACTCTCATGGCGCCGTTTTTGGCCGCAACAAGTAGCTGTTTTAAGTGAAATCGCTTTAAAACCAACTGTAACGTTAGCACCAAAAAGTAGACATGCTATTTAAGGTAGTTGGTGGAGAGTGAAACTGAGCTAAAAGGAAATAGAATATTGAACTTACATTTGTCAGGTTGCCAGAAACACGAGTCCAAATGAATGCTAGCAGTGTCTGCTAGATGTGTAAATAAGTTAGCCATATGGGTCGGTGTTATGTTTAGAGCTTGTTTTTCCTTTTTGGCTGCCTTGAGATATCCATGTTTCTTTGGTTTTCAAGCATATACACAGCCTACATAGGCCTACGTATTATTAGGCGCAAACTTGGGTATATAGGAACTTTTTTCAGTTTCTGAGTTGTAACTACAACGTGGATGTTGACGTGTTGCAAAGTGGTAATTATGGAAACTCCTATATGACCTGAACGCAGCATTAACTTCAACCTGAGCAACGGTCTAATCAATCAGAATAACTGAAAACACCTGTGTCCACAACCACAACATTTCTTCATTGTATGAATCCTTCCATAATGTTTATGAAAATGTTTTAATATAAAGTAATACGAGGCTTCTTCACCCAGATAAAAATACAATTTAGCAGGAAGCACAGGATGAAAAAACTCAGATGTAAACATACTGGCACACAATATCTGTTGTATTAGTATCAGGCCTCAGTTTCATAGTCAGCCTCAGCCCATATTGTTTGAAATTTAAATAACCTTCATAAATTCAAAAGTCATGCAGACCAACGACACTACTTTTCTTGTTTTATTTTCTGCTAAGGCAAGCCCCCCACATGAAACACACAACATTCAACACAGAAATGTAAATATGCATAAAGGGGAAGTACTGATACAAAACATGTACAAAATAAATTAAGGCAAAGATTCGTGGTTGCCAAGATGTGGCAAGAAATTGTACGTGTAAAACTTAGTGTCAGAAGTCAGGAAAACAAAAACAAAAAAAGTGAAGCCGCCGGTCAAATATTGAAATTGATTTGTGGGCTTGACAATAATAAGAATTAATCTTATATTATGACACAATAAATGCTATCATACAGGGGCATCTTATTTTGGCAAAAATGATAATTACTATTTTTTAAATGGGATTTTTTTTACCAAACCTTTAGCACATTTTATTCCATCAACATTTGGGCTACTATTATGTACTGCAAAATTAAATGAAATGATAATGAGTATCACCTTAATCTGTGCAGTGCTAATCTGTAACAGACAGGGACATGTGATCATACATACTGACATTAATGAATAATGTAACTTGTAGCCAGTCATAGATGCAATGCTGGGTATTAACTGACAAATTACAAGATATCTTTTCATTTGTCTTTAAATTAGGACCTAAAATTGTTCATTGTATTTGGAAATTTAGAGTCAGAGCACCCTGATAGTAGCTTGATATATGTTTCCCCAACAACAGACAACATGGAAACAACCTGAAAATCAGTAATAACTCTGGCATCCAACAAAATATCCAACAAACGTAAAAACATGCACATTAATGCTGATTTTAAAATGTAGTATTAACAGTGAAACAGAAGAAAAACTGTAATGAGAGTTAATGTGTTTCTGGTTGATTGTCATTTTCCTTTTGAAAAAACAAATTAATACATCATGAAGGGCAAAAAAAAAAGAATACAGATATGTTTGGATGCCTGAGTTCACACTTCTGCAATGTACAATATAATATTCTGCAGTCTAAGTAGGCTCATCTCATCTAGCAGCATTAGTGTCAATCCCTGTATGATTAAACATTTATTATTATTTTTATTAAGAAAATAGGAAAGTAAAATTGTAAGACTTCTATGGATTTTGTCGTAATCACCCATCTCTGCAATCTTCTCATACCCAATAGGGGTGGAGGGTGGCAGCACAGGATGGTGCAACAATGAAAAGGGTCTTTACAAAGGGTCTTACACCTTTTTCATTGCAGACATTCTACTTGTCATAGCAGGAATAGCACAGGTGCGACTAATAATATTAACACTGACTTTTGTTCCATTTAAGAGTCGCAGTAAGACACCAGGACCCTTTAACTGCAACACTTGAATGGAGAGCAGTCATGATTGTTATTCGTTACCTCTGTGTTTGACAGGTTGTCCACTATGAGAGAGGAATGGTGAAGGCAAATAAGCAGTAACAGGTCACACTGACCACAACCTCCTTTCACGTTGATTATACACTTTAAATGTTTGGCTTCAGCATTTAAGCAGGTACAAAACTATACCGATGGCACAGCCAGTAAAACTAAATATGTATATATAAATGTCATTCCAAAACCAGGCAGGTTTAAAGTAGTGATAATTTGTGTTCAAATAAATAAATAAAAAAACAGGAAAGTAAAGGACAGTATGGGCTCTATTTTCATGTCAGGACAAAGACTATAAACAAGTTATGCTCTGTTGGAATTTTCCCAGCTCTGGTCACAGGCTAGGTTTGTCTGTCTTTTCTATGTTTTTGTGCCCAGTGCACATGGTGCAAAAGTGAGAGCATAGCTTCTTTTGTCCAGCCAACAGTCCAAAACCCAAAGACTCTACATTTATTGTCATAAATGACAAAGAAAATCCTCACACTCAAGAAGCTGGAACCAGCAAATGGCTGATATTTTTGCTTGAAAAATTACATGAACCATTAATCACAATTATCAAAATAGTTTGCAATTAATTTTCTTTCGATTGACTAATCATTGCAGCTCTAGTGGAGATGAAAAATAAAGGTGAGAGACAGAATTCTGTTTAGGTTGTTTCACTTATTTTAACACACGCTTTATGCATCTGGCCCCTGGTCTGTTTTCAGCACGTCACTCATATAATATCCCTTACAATATATTATTTGGCGATTCTATCAGTAAGTGCCAACTATTGACAGAAATGTGACGTCAGAACCCTTTAGAGGCGGGGTTTTCAGTCTGACACTGTGCTATTATGAGCAATAATTGCAGACGCACTTGACACATGAACTTCAGTTAGTCTGGACTTTGAGAGCGCAACAGGAAAATAGAGCCCTGTGTGTTTACTGTTAGAGCTTTCCTTATGGGGTTATGGTTTCTTATGAATGCAATATATGTTTAAGATGAGTTTGTAGTCAGCCGTTTGGAATGAAAGCCTTTCAGATAATAAATATTCATAATAATCTGTCACATCTCTGTACAGTGCAGAAGTCCTGCAGTGAGTTCATTCAGGCCTGTTGCGCCGCCTGAGGCCGGACGCAGGCTTCTCCACTCCAACCTCCTCAATGTTTGTCTCATATGAGTCCTCTAATGAAGGCATGAGCTCAGAGTCCACCAATCCCTCCTCCTCTTCTTCTTTCTCCACATTCCCTTCTTCATGTGCTTTCTTGTCAGATTTCTCTGGTTTGAGCTCCTTCATCTCTTCACCTTCTGCTGCAGCTTCATCTTTAGCCTCCGAAAGCTTTTGATAGACTTTTTCAGAAGCCTCTGCTGTTCCTGCAGAGGTCTGCTTGTCCACCAGAGAAGCTTCCGCTGCCGAGATGTCGTTGGCTCCGAGTGACTCAATGAGCTCGTCCAGATTACGCCCGCAGGATGCCTCTGAAAGTCACAAAACAAGTGATATAAAGTGAACCACATTTTATTGATAATCAATAGTAAAACTACCTGCATAAATTCTCTACTAACAGCCGGCACTTATTGACAGTAAAGTCTGAGTCTCAAAGAATAGCTGGACACAAACAAAATAAGGCTGGATACTAAAAAAGCCAGGTAAAAAACTCTGAGGATGGATGGAATTACCTGTATTCTCACAGCTCACATATTCAGTTTAGTATAATACACATTTCCACATCACAAATTCCATCAGCACAACAGTACAGAGATATAATACTCTGCTGCTCTGAGTTTCTCTTTTTAGCAGAAATACCATTAATTCATTTCAGTCACTTCTATTCTGCTGTTTTTCCAGTGCTGTTCAGTTACCACTAATAAGCGTCCTGCGAACACCAGGAATGGTAGCAATTCTATCCTTTGATCCGGCTTTTAATGTGAAACACAAAACGCAAAATGCAAGCAACAGGAAATAATCAGTAAATGAGAACAGTTTTTCTGTTAGAAAGGAGAAACTTGGAGCAGCAGTTATTGTTCTGAGGACATTTGTGCAGTGAAATATTGTGGGCAAAATACTGAATATATCAAAACAACAGATAAACATGGAGGAAGTGTTGACTTTGTATTAAACAGAATCAACAGCAAACAAAACAGGAGCAGCTAAGAAAACAGGGAGGCTTCTTACTGAAATCTGACATTACATCTTTTACAACCGAGGACATTAGGAACAGAGGCCTGTCTTTAATACAACCCAGCTTCAAATGAAGGCCTGGTTCTCTCTGCACCTCAGATTAAAAAAGGCAACTATTTGAAAAACGGTATATTTGAAAATGTACAGTATTGCATTCTGCTGAACTGCACTGAAAGGGAAATTTGTATCCACCACGTGCACCTCAGCAGCAGTTCAGTAGCTGTAGTGTTTGGTTGCAATGAAAACCTGCAGACTCTGGAAGGAAGCACCCCAGCACACTTCATACGGACAAACTAAAGCTTGTTTGAATAACGGAGTTAAGTTGTTGTATCTACAATACTAACAATTCTTTGAAAAGCTATGTTTAAATATTTGTTTATGTATGCATGTCATTATCTGATTTTTGTTTTATTGTATCTGCTTTATAAATCCAGAATCAGTCAGGTTATATACAATTCTGAGTGTCTTTTCTTTAGTATAAATGTGTTTTGGAAGTATCAAAAGCCTCACCATTCATCAGTATGGACGTAAAAAGTATAGCACTATTAGATTTTATCACCCAGCACAAAATGTAAGAAAAGGAGCGTTAATGGGAATTTGAAGGCAGTCAGTCATCGGCCACTGCTGCAAGGCTGTGTTCTGATCATCTTTTTGCAAATTAGACTTCAGCCACATTCACAACTGCAAAATCAGATGCAAAACACTTTCCTAGAGATGTGTCTCAATGTGGCTACACATGTTGAAATTCAAATTGTGGTTTATCACAAGACACACAACGCTGATGCCACACCAACACAGTGTGCAAGCCGTGACTGCAGCATGAAGCATGGCTGCATTATCAGTATCTTATTATCTAGCCTGCAGTTTGCTGTTTTGGGTCTTTGTTGGAAAAATGCACCATCAATTAGCATACTGTATGTACACATGCAAACATTGCTACTAAAGGTTTGTGCTGCCTGAGCTCACTGAGTCCAGCGGGATCACTGGCAAGTAACGGTGTGAATAGTCATTCCTAAAATCAGATTTGAGAGAAAAAAAAACTGGATTAGCCTGCAGTGTGAACACAGTCAGAGACAGTCGATCACCCACCGTTGATGTTGAGGGGTGGACAGTCCATTCCTCTCTTCTTCATCAGGTACCGGATGGTCTGGAGTTGTGACATGATCTCATTCTTCTGCTCCTGGGCCACTGACTTCACACTGAAGAGAAATGAGAGGTGAAAACTACATGAGGATGAAAACAAAAAGGGCCTACTCTGAGTGTGTAGTAAAAGCACATAGCCCTTTAACTGGAGGAGAAAGAAAATGTAATTACTAGTTGGTTGCTCAGGTAGTTTGCTAGTTAGCTTAGCTGGCTTGTTAGTTTAACAGGTTGTTTGGTTAATTTGATGGCTCAATAGGCATGCTAGTTAGCCTAACGTGATGTGGTCCCATTTACCATGTATGCTTTGTTGCTTGCTAAGATGAGGTAGCTGAGAGTGATTATTTGGCTGTTTATGATTATTTGCTGCTAACACAATCTCCAACTTACCCTTTCACCAAACGGCACTGCTCTAAGCATGGGCAGTTTCATCTAACACATCAATATCATCAACCCACACATCATGTTCCCACAGAAAGAGCGAGATATGGTCCTGTTCATGTACAAGCTGATGGGAGCGCAAGGCATAGGCTGTAGGCCACAACTCGAGCCTATATTTGTTTACATTTTGGCCACTTGGCATTAAAAGTATACAGAATTAGCTATTAGCAGTTCCTGTTCCACAATGTACAGACAACTATCACTGGATTACTTTGATACTGAAGAAAACTTAGGGAGGTTCTGGAGATTTAAGGAGCGTTTTTTGTCAAAACTTAAAAATTTGTCATCAAGTTCATGTTATTAGACTGGTGCAAAATTGTCACAACTAATGTTTAAGAGGCAAATCACACTTGTGCTCTACTGATGTAGGTAGCCACCACCTCCACAAATACATACCTAAACCCGCCTGGCTCTTTGTCATTTACTTGCAACCCGTTGCTCCATATTTTCTTTATCTTTAACAATTAAAAATCATTATAATACAATCAAATGTCTGCCAGGACTAAACAAAAAAATATTATCTATATTTGCCTTTTGGAATTGGAAATATTTTGGTTTTTTTCTACACTCTCTCAGAATTTCCAGAAGTACAAACAATGAAACAGTGGAAAATAGTATTTCTGAAATTTCAAAACAATCTAAAGATAACTGCCAGCAACCTCATTTATACTGCAGGCCTGATAACAGAAAAGGGACACATTTGCAGGAGGGGACAGTAAAGTGAGGATCATGTGTCATAACCACAACTGTGTACACAAAGTACGAAGACACGGCATGGTGCACACACCTGGAAATCAAAGCGCGCAAAAACTGACAGCGATCATCACTCACCAGTTAGTGAGCGGGTCTAGCTGGGTGAGGATGGAATTGAGCATCCTCTCCGTCTGCGCTAGCCTCTGTTCCAGCTCGTTCAACTGGTTCTCTGTACAAAAACAAACACATGCACACAAGAGGATAAACACCCCACATCTGAATAACTCACGGTAACCAAATGTGTGTTTGACCAAAGAGAACACAGATATGCAAATCCCAATGCATGCGATACACACCTGCCTCTGCTGATTTTTTGGCTCCTTTTGCAAATTTGTCCTTTTGCGCCTGGTCATCGGCAGATTTGATCTGGGAGATGAAAAGAACGACGTGATACTGATTTTGCCTTACTGATCGCCTTTCAAAGTTGTCAATGCTCTCAATGTAATTTGGTGTTGCTGGTATCTTTGCTTACCTTCAAAAACTTGTAGGCCGCAAACACTCCAACTCCGATAGCGTAGAGAGGCATCAGTGTGAACACGTAGCCCTTGTTGCTGTTGGATTTGTACTTGTCACTCTTCAGCTCTTGTTCCATCAGCTTCTTCATCTGCTGCATGTTCTCAGGGGTCTGAGGTGAACCGGGGGCGTTCACGTTGATGGGCTGACCTCTCACTGCACCCGGGCCCGGACCTGCTGCTACAAATACATCATGAGGACAAACAGGGGATGGATGGTGAAGTTTCTGTGACAAATGAAGCCAGACTGTGAGGTGTCCTGAGGAGGGTTTCATAAAACAGGATCACCAGTTAAACCAGCCTTACTTCAGTAAATCAGTCCAGGCCAGACTGGTTTTCAGGCTTAGCTTCACTTCAGGCTAAACCAGTGTTACAATCAATCTGCCAAACTAAAACACAGTGTTTTCTCCAAAGTTCCTCCCTGAAGGTTCCTCTTGTGAACACGAGTTAATTTGCAGTAGATGTCGAACTAGTTGCGACGTCACTAAATCCTGCTGGTAAGTACATGTGTTAAATTGAGATTTAAGGTGAGCTCAAAAAAAACTTTCCCCCTTTCATCAGCACATGAATGCTTCTAATGTCAAACTCTTAGCTTCTACCTCGTATCTCCGCAGCATTCCAGTTAACATATCTTTTTAATGAACTGCAGTTGAAATAAAGCTAATAAGCAACAATAAACGACCCATAGCTGCAGCCTCATATTACAGTAAGTACTATTTTTACCATTTGTTCTCTCTTTATATGTCACTTAAATCAAATTAAACAAACAGGCAACCAGAAATACATCTATTAAAAACACTGCAGTGGCAAGACAGCCAATCTGAAGGTATTTAAACAGTATTTTCACCATATAGCGGCTGTTACATCACTTGTACAAACTAAGTAGCACAATCCAACACTAGTTTCTACAAAATGCTAATCATCTTTCTTGCTAAAATATAAGTGACCTGGCTGGGGTCCTATCTGATTCTTCAAAGTTGTTTAATGTCATGTTGCATCTTATATATTCATTTTCAGCACTTATAATTAGAGCTGCAACGATTAGTCGATTAATCGATAAGTCTATCGACAGAAAACTAATCAACAACTGTTTTGATAATCTACTAAACTATTTACTTGCTTACTAGCATGAGTGAACTTTCACACTCAAATTTGTTCAAAGTGGGAAATAAACAGTATGGCAATACATTTAAATTCCTAATCTTGGAGTGAGAAAGTGATCAGTGTTGTACAGTCACCTAAAATGCATTCTCTCATAATTTTCTCAACACAATTAGCGATAGAAGATGAACTAATTTAAAGGTTCCCTGTGGAGTTTTTCACCTCTAGTAGCGCTATGGAGCCGTTTCTCTATGAGTGGCTCCCCATTTGGTTTATCTCCTGCAGGCCCAAGCACACAGGCAACACACTATTCCACTGATCAGCAGGTGGTGGTTACACACCAAGATATGCAGCAATGCACCAGCAAAGACAGGGAAGAAGAAGACTGCTAGCTAGTAAACACGGATGTAACAATGCTGGATTTAAAATACTTAAAGAATCGGCTTTGCAAATGCACTCGACATGTTTGTTATGTAATGCACAAATACAAGTCATGTCAAAGCATTTTTAAACATGAATATTCATACCATAAAGTCTATATGGGTTACATCTCTACGTATGTCTACTATCAATTACATTATTTAAGTTAAATGGTCCCAACAAGTTCCATGCATTGTGAGCCAGTCCAGCTGATGCTCAATATAGCTTATTGCAATTATTTTCTGCTAAACCAAACAGTACCGGCTTCCTCTTTGCTAGCACTCCCAGTGTGTGGCTAAAAAGTACAGATAATCTAAAGTAAAACGTACAGATGCTCTGAATATACATATGCGTGCTTTCTCTGTGAAAAGAATTAGTTAGCCGACATCAATGTGAAAGGTCCAGACCCAAAAGATAACATATGTAGACATCATCTAAACTTGATGATATTGATTTACACCTTCAGGAGAAAGATATGAATGTTTGTAGATACTGCCTTCACTGTCCTACATCACTTGAACTGTTCAGCGTAGCTAGTGTTTAACAGTGGATTGTACCTCTAACAGATGGACTTTTATGGACTTTAATGACGCTGAACATCAGTGCACAATCACACGTTGAGGTGTGGTACAAAATCCCTTATGCCTTGACCATAAACTGTGCATGTAGTCTTCTGTCATGCCCTTTATTTTTGGAGAACCGTGTCAGTGCACGCGATAGCTAATGCCAGGTGCAAAGATTAGCGCGCTCGAGGCAAAATGACATATAAGCTACAGGAACCATACTGCTGTGTGTCATTTCCCTCTGCGGCACAAGAGACATTTCCTACCTTTTCTGGAGTAGCGAGGGTCATATCTAGTTTCCTTCGCCCCGGTCCCGCCGCCGACGCCGAACAACCTGGGCAGGACGACAAACGTGAAAAGCACGGCCGTGAAAGCCAGGGCGACTTGCTGTGATGTTGACAAAACCATCCTCTCGTGAACACAGAAACGGCACGAGACACCCGCCGAAAAGGAGCAACGCCAGCCGCTAATGTGGCTAAAGAGACGAGAGATAGTTGCGACACGTTAAACTGTCAGGCTGACATTCAGTGAAACAATGTGATGTTTGAGACCTAAACCCAGGCTGTTCGGCTCAAAACAGCTGCTCCTCTGCAATGACATCAACAGGACTTCCGGGGAAAAGGACGTTTTCAAAATAAAAGCGTCAACTGAAAAACTTGCGGCCTTGATTCACCAACAAGAAACTGCCTGGGACTGGACATTTTTTAGAATTGTTAATATTTTATAATTACATTTAATTAAAATTAATATCGTATTAATAAAAAAAACCTAGTGGTGGAGGTAGCATATTTTAATCAAATAACAATTTGCAGGAAAACATGGGTGTAGAAGGACTGTGAGAGATCTTGTTTCAAATCTAGCAGTATTGTATTGCTTACTAGAGGGCAGAGAGGAACAAACATGCAATCACTAGAGTGAGATGGACCCTTGAGGGTTTTCCGGAAGCCGTGGGTTCTGTTAATGTCCTCTAATGTTGCAAGTTGTGGTTCAGTGGTTTTGACACAGCCCTCTGCCATCACTGGTGCACTGTATTGGTGCATAAATAAGCATAGTAGAGACAAATAAAAAATATATACAGAAATATAAAATAGTCAAGTCAAGAATACAAATGTAAAATAGAGAATTTAGCAATAACAAAATGTGAAAGATAAAATTTTGTACAACTGTACAATAATATGAAAATGAAGAACTGTACATTTTGTGCAGGATGTGCAAAATATTAACTGAGGGATGTGCAAAAGTTCACAGTATGCAGTATGTCTTGGGGCTTATGTTAATATAACGTGTAGTGCCCTTTGGGGGTGCGGGTTTATGGGGGTATTAGAGTCAGAGTCACAGGGGGGAAAATGCAGCTGCAGACGAGAAGAAACTGTTCTTGTGGCGTGAGGTTTTGGTCCTGATGGACCTAACCCTCCTGCCGGTATTTCAAAGAGTTTGTGTCCGGGGTGGGAGGGGTTAGCCACAATCCTTCCTGCACGCCTCAGGGTCCTGGCGGCGTACAGGTCCTCGAGGGAAGGTAGATTGCAGCCAATCACCTGATGCTGATGTTCAGCTCCCACTTGAGGTCCTGGCTGATGATGGTGCCCAGGAAGCGGAAGGACTCCACAGTGCTGACTGGAGAGTCACTCAGGGTGATGGGGGTGGGTGGGGCTGCATTCTTAACCTACCTCAACCTCGCGACATACGCTTATTTGCTTTCTAAGATGAGAAGATTAGACGGTACCACTCCCGTGTTTGTCTATTGAATATGAAGCTACAGCCAGGAGATGGTAGCTTAGCATAAAGACTGGAAGCAGGGTAAAACAGCTAGCCTGGCTCTGTCCAAAGATTAAAAAAACATTTGTCTTTCAAAATGATGAAAGCTCAACGATTAACATGTCATATCTGGTTTGTTTAATATAGCCTATCCACAAACCTCTGTGAGTCTTGTCCTCACTGTGAGGTTGCCAGGCAACCAGCAGCAACTCCAGGAAGTTTGCATCCGGCAAAGTAATTGTTGATCAGTCTATGTGTAACTTTGGTGATGGGTTCCCTGTTTTCCTGTTAAAATATGAAAAAATGTTCCCCAGTTTATTTGACTTGGCTGTGCTGTAAGGTTCTGTGTCCCTGGTCTCCATCTTGGACTTTGCATGATAACAAAATAAGAAAAAGCCACAAATCTACTGTGGCATACAATCCTGTTTTGCATTCCTGGAAGTATACATTGTGGACTTATATACTATTATGGATCAGCACTGAAAGGGCTACAGTGTCTGCTCTTTTCTTTAAATGTCACTTTTGTTTAGTTTGGCTGACTTTCAGGGCCCTGCAATGATTTTTTTTTGCAAATAAATGGGTGTAAATGTTAATGCGCTGAGGAAAAAGTGTGTTCTGAGTGGTTTGACATATACCTTGTGGAGTAGCAATAACAAATCCTGCCTGGAGCTCACTTATATGCTGCTGCTGTTGTTATGCAACCTATAACCCTACAGTTTAAAAAGTTACACATATAATGGTATTCTCAATTTTATTATATCATCAATTAATCTGAACTTTTGGCGGGTGTGATGATTAAATAAAGAAAATATTTCAAATCAGTTTTAACAAATGAAGAGCTTTTGAGCTTTTATTTTGAACGCTACGTACTGAACTTCCGGTACCTACTAGTTTGACGTGCTCTCTCATAGTAACCAACACAGCCCCATGAACACAGCCAGGAAGGTGCGCGACTGCCCCCTGCCGTTTTCAGGGATACTCTACATTTCTGTTTTAATATTGAAGCTCATAGGATTTTTTTTTTTCCACACCTGTCAATAATTAGACTGCGGCGGAAGCTGAGGCTTATGTGACTACCTGACATAGAATGCAAAGACTGCAAAGAGGCAGAAAATAGCTCCACAGAGACCTGCTGAACTACGGGATTGGTGCCTAGGTGTCTGTTAACATGCCATAATAATGTTTTACATTTTGCAGCTTGTCGTTCATTTCACACATGCTTTCTTGTTGTACTCCTTCCTCTCTCTCAAACATCACTCTGCAAACTGTTTATCTGCTGCTTTTATCTATTAAAAGCAAAAGACCTTTGTTGCAATTTTCCAACAACTCATTACTTATTGCACTGCAATAATTAACAATACTTCTGTTGAAATTGATATGTTCTCCTGTGGTCTCCATTACTACATAAAGTCACCAATAAACATTTCTTAAGGAAGTGAAAGTAATGAGGTGATATATATATATATATATATACTTATTATGTCGTTGACATATATTCCATGACTGTGGAAAGTTGCCACCATTTTCTTCTCAATATTTTTGGTGTCCTTGCTTTTGTTTTTGTGCATGTTCTTTAATTCTTCTTGTGTACACTTCTGAGTCTCCGCGTTTTCACCTGGTGGCAGCCGCTTTGGTAGCCAATTTATACAGCCATAGGTATCCACTCTCATTGTCTTGGAAGGTAGGTCGTCTCCCTCACTTGTGCTGGATCCCTGCCTTTTTAGGTAAAGGGAGGTTTTCCCCCTCTTCAGGTTGTCAACTCTGCTCTGCAGCTGCTTGGTAAGAGAGTCATAACCGCTACCTACAACTTGATCTTCAATAACATCTCTGAATGACAGTGGATAAGTTGAAACAATCTTCCTGGCAATTTCACTCAGATGTTTCTTCCCTGGTGTAGGGCAGATGGTTAGGATCTCGCCTACCACCAGGCGAATCACTTCACGTCTTTCACGTCCTGTTGGCCGCTCTTTGTTTTCGAGCTTTCTAGTAATGTCTGATGGCATTTTACTCCAGGGGATCTCAAAACTGAAGTGCCAGTTGTTGTCCACTGGAGTGCGTCCATGAGGAGTTGAGGGTGCACTTGAGCTTGAGGTAGACAGCGAAGAGTTGGAATTGTCTGTACAGTATTCACCTGGAGAGGACACACAAATGTATTTACAAATAATGATTCAATACATTTTTGCATTCACTATTGTTATTTTAACATAATTAAAACATAATATTTCTACAACACACAGAACAGTGTTGATAGACTGGCTTTTTTTTTTTTACTCAGTATAAGCATCAGCTATACCAGATGTAAAAACCCTATTAAACTTAGTCACAGAGCTCAATTAAATGGTTTATCTTGTGTAACTGGTTTGATGCATACATCTGGCTTATAGGTAGAATGAAAATATTTCAATGGAGTGTAAAGTAAAAGCAAGGATACCAGCTACCAAGATAGATGGTTCAAAAAAGAACCTGGCCTCTGACCACAAGACATGACATTAACCCTTAACTGACACCCCATAGTTGATATTTATCAGATGGGACCACATGTTGAACTAGCACTGCTGTGGTGGGTTTCGAGGGGGAAAAAAAAAAAATGACAAAATATGCCGTTTTTATAAATTCATCCAAGATATTTTCTCACACGTACTTGAGGATGGATAGTCTCTGCATGGCATTACACTTTTCATCGTTCTTCTGGGTGTGGCTATAGGGCTTTCTGGCCTAGCTCTGGGAGGCGGGTCAGGAATCTCACAGGCATCGTTTTCAGCTGGATACAAGACAAAAAAACAAAATATTACAATTCAGACTATCTCATGTAGTGAGGATATAGTGGTTTTATTTTCCACACTTACAGAAGACAACGTTTTTACCACTCACAAATAAGTATACTTACATAAAGCTTTAACACGTGCAATCAGCTTTCTAGCTTCAATTGGTCTCAGAACATTGACAAGATCTGCCTCCTGGATATATTTCAGGTCTTCCAGGGTTTCCACGCCCAATGTCTGCAGAGCTTCCAACACCAGTTCATTTGCACTTGAGTTTGGCAGCACAGAGCCAATGAAGTCAGCAAGATCACTGTCTACATCATCCATGACTCAACAAAGAAGAAAGAAATTTAAAAAGAACAATCATACTCAAGTGTTGGTCCAAACATTCTCCAGAGCCAAATCCAGCCTAACAGGATACTTTAATAATCTATTCTTAACTTCTTAGCTTCCAAGGCAGCCATCTCACTATTAGTTTTCAAAATCTAAAGCCTGATTTATGCTTGGGTATGTGTCTGCACCTTTGCAGAGCTCCACAGAGCAGGAGTTTCTGGGTAACCATATGTTGACNGCTTTCTGGCCTAGCTCTGGGAGGCGGGTCAGGAATCTCACAGGCATCGTTTTCAGCTGGATACAAGACAAAAAAACAAAATATTACAATTCAGACTATCTCATGTAGTGAGGATATAGTGGTTTTATTTTCCACACTTACAGAAGACAACGTTTTTACCACTCACAAATAAGTATACTTATATAAAGCTTTAACACATGCAATCAGTTTTCTAGCTTCAATTGGCCTCAGAACATTGACAAGATCTGCCTCCTGGATATATTTCAGGTCTTCCAGGGTTTCCACGCCCAATGTCTGGAGAGCTTCCAACACCAGTTCATTTGCACTTGAGTTTGGCAGCACAGAGCCAATGAAGCCAGCAAGATCACTGTCTACATCATCCATGACTCAACAAAGAAAGAAATTTAAAAAGAACAATCATACTCAAGTGTTGGTCCAAACATTCTCCAGAGCCAAATCCAGTCTAACAGGATACTTTAATAATCTATTCTTAACTTCTTAGCTTCCAAGGCAGCCATCTCACTATTAGTTTTCAAAATCTAAAGCCTGATTTATGCTTGGGTATGTGTCTGCACCTTTGCAGAGCTCCACAGAGCAGGAGTTTCTGGGTAACCATATGTTGAC
>LKNJ01001060.1:0-105691 GCA_002120245.1 Maccullochella peelii | reverse complement strand
TCTCTCTCTCTCTCTGTGTGTGTGTGTGTGTGTGTGTGTGTGTGTGTGTGTGTGTATATATAGACACTCGCTCTCAAACATGTGAGAGTGAGTGTTGCTGTCCTGTCCATAAACGACAATGAAAGGGAAAACTAAGTCATTATGCCTTGTCAGTGTTTATTTGTATGTTACAAATAAAGGAAAGTTGTTTGACTTTTCAAGAGACACCCTTGTTTTTTGTCAGTTATAGTGATCTTTTATGTTTTTCACAGGACTAAACGGAGGAGTATATAGAAGCCCATTTCTGCTTGGAAAAAGGAAAAAAAATGATGACATTGTAAGTCAAAACTTATCATTAGGTCAATTATGAGACACTAAGTAAAAACTATGAGATGTTAAGTCAAACATTTGACTTATGAGTAAAAATTATGAAATAGTCAAAATTATGAGCTAGTAAGTTTGAATTTGGGAAGAATTTTGACTTAGTGTTGCATAATTTTGGCTTAATGGTGGAAATGGGCTTCCACAGTAACTCCTAGTGTTTTCTTACACTATACCAGGGGAACCATTAACTGTTTTTAATTTGCCCTTTAAAAAGCATGAATATGACCATATTAGCAAACGTTATTGAAAAACTGGCGAGTGCAGTTTTCATGTGGAACTATTCGCGCTGTACACTTTCTGAAGGGACTCCTTACTGTGTTGCACTGAAGCCGGAAGTTGTTGGTATATTGCTGAAAAAAATGTTCTACAGTAGCTATGCCGAATGAATGGATGTTCTGATGTACTGAGGTGCCTTTGCTCGCATCTGTCCAAGATGACATGAACCTTTAAGCTCATAACTCAACCGCTGCTGTCTTCCACGATTTCCCGCCTCCGGTAAGTGCATGAAAATGATAAATCGAGCTATTTTCTGTTAAAGCAAATAGTCAGGCTAACACAGCTTAGCTAACACTCATTTATCATCAAGTTAAATGCATATTCATATCAGCCGACCTTCTCAGGGACAGCGTACACAAACCCATCCCCAGCTTCAACGTTTTATAGTTAAATAGTAGTTAAATTTAGATAACATTTAAGGTTATTAATATTGCTGAATGGGAATGCTAACCCTCATAGCTAGTTATCTAGCTAAATGTTGACTGCCAGTTGAGAAACTGAATTTTGGCACATTCAAACACACCTGAACGTCTTAAGCACCTCATACTACTAAGGAAAGAATAAAAAAATAAATCATCTTTGTGACTAGTAATGTTTTCTATGTCACATATTGTCATCCTTTCAGCTGGTCAGGGTACCATGGCAACGAGGATGAAGCTAAAGCTGAAGACTGTGTTTGTGCTCTACTTCATGGTCTCCCTCCTGGGCCTCATCTATGCACTGATGCAGCTTGGTAAGTGGACACCACGCAGCCTCAATCAACCCATGAATACATGAGCTCAGGTCAGTGTGACGGTGGAGAAAAAGGACTAAATTGAACTTCCATAAAAGATAACTTACTGTGCTGTGACAGTCAACAGGAATAAATATTCCCATTATATTACTTTTAAGTGACAGTACCCTTGAAATCATTATTCACATTTTTAGTTTTCATTAAAATTAATGCATAATAGTGGAAGTATGTGCAAATTTAAATAACAAACTCACATTCAATCCCACCGGATATCTCTATGATTTACTGTTAACCAAATCACGATGGACAGTTCATCAGGCATCTCGAGACACACTACACTCCTCTTTCCATTGTGGTCCTCCTTACGGAGGGTAAATAGTAAGATGGCTGGTCTTAAAGTTTGGCAAGAGAGGTTAACAAACACACAAAATAAAACAAACAACCCAACAAAGCAGCGATTAGATATCCAAGTTGTACAAGCAGGGAAATACCTTTTTTTTTTTGTACTTGAAACTGTTTTATCCCTAACACTTTGCAGGTCAGCGCTGTGACTGCACAGAGCACGACTTGCCTAAAGACCGTACAATATCTCGCCTGCGTGGGGAATTGCACCGCCTTCAGGAGCAGATGAGGAAGTCAGAGGCGACCAGACAACCCCAGAAACAGCCAGCCAAGCCCTCTCTGCCCACCATCTTTGTCATCACTCCGACATACACAAGGTAGCCCAGGAGAGGCCAATTTACTTACCCCATCTCCTGCTCACTCGCCTACTTCATCTCCACCCTCCTCTATTACTGTCCATGTCTTTTTCACACACAAACACACCGTTCCTCTGATTTCTGTCTGCTCCTGTGCAGGCTGGTGCAAAAGGCAGAGCTGACTCGCCTGTCCCAGACCTTCCTCCATGTTCCTCAGCTCCACTGGATCGTGGTGGAGGACTCGCCACACAAGACGCCACTGGTGACTGAGCTCCTGGTGAAGAGTGGCCTGACCTACACACACCTACACATGCCTACCGCCAAGGACCGCAAACTGCAGGAGGTGGGTAGAGACCGGGCAGCGATTTACAGGGACAACAATTTCCTCATTTAAGTATGACTTAAGTGAACTTAAACTTTCAGTCTGAATACTCACTCTCCACCACAGGGTGACCCCAGCTGGCTGAAGCCTCGTGGAGTCGAGCAGAGGAATGAGGGCCTACGGTGGCTCAGGGAGGACAGAAGGGCTCACCCAGGAGGCGACAACCAGCAGGGAGTGGTTTACTTCGCTGATGATGATAACACATACAGCCTGCAGATATTTGAAGAGGTGGGCGTTGCCGTGTGAAAGTGTGTATTTTTATGATTCTCAGCAGGGACTGGCTTCGTTTGTTACTGATGTCTACAGCTGAGGAAGTGTTTAAATGTGCTATGACTGAAAAATAAAAACAAATGTCTTGTCTCAGATGAGGAGTACCCAGCGAGTGTCAGTGTGGCCGGTGGGGCTGGTCGGAGGGATGAAATATGAGAGGCCCGTGGTTGAAGGAGGAAAGGTAGGTGCTTTTTATGATCTGGTTTGTCAACTGTGGAACTGAAGGAACAGGCCCAAGATGAATCATGCTGACGAGTCTGTGTTTTGCTTCATTTCAGAAAAACATGGATTTATTGGCCAATTGTTTATGAAATCATTACAAATTATAGAAGAGTACAAAAATCCACTTACTGTCTTTTTGAAGAGCTTTTAACTGCATCTCACAGTCTTCTTCAGGAAATTGAGTTTTTTCTGTTGTCATGGAGATAACTCACTGTAATATGGAACTTAAGTGATGACAACTGAGCAAACTACATCTGCTGAGAAAGACTGTGAGATGCGGTTGAAAGCTTCTGAGAAAACTAGTAAGTAGACCTAACTTTTTTCCAGTCATATTTTCCTGCGCGCCTGTTACACACACCCATACAGCATTTTAAAGCTGATATCTGATATATTGAATTTGTGTTCTAAGGTGATTCGCTTCCATACCGGCTGGCGTCCCAGTCGGCCCTTCCCGATGGACATGGCTGGCTTCGCTGTGTCCCTCAAGCTGGTCTTGGCCAATCCAGAGGCTTGCTTTGACGGAGATGCACCAATGGGCTTCCTGGAAAGCAGCCTCCTTCAGGGACTGGTTACCATGGACGAACTGGAGCCCAAAGCAGACAACTGCTCTAAAGTACGTGTGTGTGTGTCAGAGAGTGGCAATGAGAAAGATAAAGAGAGAGGAAGAGCATGAGTGAAAGATGTCTATGATATCTGTGTATAAGTCTGAAAAAAGAGTAATTGTCATATATTATAGTTTAGAGCAGACGATGCAGTTTAGATGTAAGTAGACTTTTACAGACTTTTTACATTTTTGTTTTCTAGAAACTTCTGGAAAAGAGATTTTTGAAAGGGAAGAGAAATTTGAGGACGACATTTAAAAAAAAAAAAAAAAAAAAAAAAAAAAAAAATTAAATTTCAGATTTACTAGTTAGATTTTATGTCCATTCATTGTGTGTGTGTGCGTGTGTGTGTGCTTGTGTGTGTTTCGTAGGTGCTGGTGTGGCACACACGGACGGAGAAACCGAAGATGAAGAGAGAGGAGGCTCTGCAGGCTCAGGGACTGGGGTCAGACCCTGCAGTGGAGGTCTGAGGAACACGCACACAATCACACATGCGCGCACACACACACACACACACACACACATTATAAAGCGTACTCTGCTGTTTAATGCTGCATATGTAACTCTGCGTTGTAAATACTGTAAAACAGAAAAATATCTGTTAGGTGACCTTTAAATTGACCTGGATATGTCTGTCTGTATTTTTGTGTCAGGTAGTAAATGTGCGTGTGTGTGTGTGTGTGTGTGTGTGTGTGTGTGTGTGTGTGTAAATATTGAGTGTGTGTTTCAACTGTGCTGACTGTATGTTAGTGTACGTATCAGGGTTTTACTTTTGTTTTAGTGAGTTAGTTGTCTTTGTCCAGCAGTGCAGTGGATGAGGACTCTGGAGTTTAAACAGTTGCCTGATGGGGGCGCCAGTGTTACATTTTGCAGAGCCATGCTGTTACACCACCCATACACATTTGCTTAAAGCTGGAGGAAGTCCATACTTGCACCGTTTGTAAGGTTTTACATGTGTACTTACTTTACTATTCAATGGAATTCCTGCAGTGTAACTCATTTCCTGACAGCTGTTAGATATTTAGAGCTACACCCGGTGTGGCTCCAGCCTCCTGTCTCTGTTTCCTCTGCTGGCTGGATCTGATCTGTAACCAGCTTCATCAGTGCAGCCACCAACACCCCGACTGATTTCTGACCCAGATTCAGTTGCAACGGAGCACTTCATTCATGCATGGCTTCTGTTTTTTGCGTGATTAGCGTCTGTAAGTCCGTATTCAGCCATATAGATGCTCATGTCATACAACGACTTCATCAACATAAGCATGATAATAATCTCTTTATGCAACATGTCAAAATCAAAATACCTGCATTTGCTATCAAGGTAATAGTATTGTGGAGCAAAGGTGCAGTAAACAATATTCATAACAAACAAAAGCCACAAAACTTAACATTTGATTAGACATCGATCAAATATGCTAAATAGTTGTTGCCTTGTATTTATTCTGCTGTGTTACGGACACATATGGTGCAACTTAGCAACACTGTGCTGCAACACAGACATAACAAATACAGGGACGCACTGGTTCCACACCCAGTGTAGCGTTAGTGTTAAAGCTCAGAGCGCGAACGCTGGTTTTCAGTAGTGTCGTTATAGCACAACAACAAATAGTTCTAGCCAGCATTTTATATGTGTATTTTTAGTGATGCTTTTTTAAAAACAGAAGGCTTGTGGGATCCATTTTAGAAGCCTTGAATAAGGGAACAACACTACTGAAGCTCATATAAATTCTTTATGCAACAAACAAATACAAAGCACGCCGTCCGTGTTACATTTCCACACTCTGATGACCAGAAAAAGACTTGAATTTGCCTTCAATAGGCAGGAAATCCCTGGTACTTTACAGTAGCAGTATTTCTATAGTATATTTGAATAAAAGCTTCAAATATGAATTGAACTACTCGAGCTGTGCTTGATTATCTTCCATGACGCCCTCAGAAGTTAGAAGAATAAAGCGCAAAATAACATTAAAGCTCAAACAAGTGCTCCTCAGCTACTGTTGTATGATACTGTAAAAACAGCTAGTGCCTGCGTAAGTGTAATTAGTGCCTGTAAGTCAATTCTCTACTGGTGTATTATGTATTTATTATTGTAATATTGTTCTTTACATTGTACAATGTGATAATGTCTGTCCTTGGCCTTGAAAATAAACCTAGATAATGTAAAACATGTCATTGTATTTTTGTCTTTTTTTAAACTTTGATTCAGGCTTCTCTCTAAAACTTTGCTCTTTAACTTTGCAGGCAGAATGGAAGAAAAAAATGTGGGTCTTATATTTAACTTATACACGTGTTGATGTGTGATTGATGTTTGGGAGGAATTGGCACACAATGGAACAGCTCTGTTGGAAAAGGTGGACTTCGTATCCCGGCACAAAATGAAGCCCTGCAGTAGTCACATATATGATCCATTTACTGTGCTAAAATATGCCCGTTCCCTGTTTGTAACACATGAAGCTCTGTTAGCATTAGCATTAAGTGTGTGAAAATGTATTGTTTCTTTAAATATGTGCTCATGTTCATAAAATCATGTATATCTCCAAAATGTTCACTTTTCATGAGCTGAGAAAAACCACGCTGCTTTTCTAATGACGCAGTCCCAACAGTAGGAGAATTCTTTCTTCCAACCACTTAATCCTTAAGTTCATCTGAAAAATTCAAAAATCATCATTGTAATAAAAGGTTAAAACCTATATGTGACGGTCCTGAATGAACTAAAATGAGAAACAAGTATGCTCTGTGAAGTTTCTGCAGAATCATATAACTTGACTTTCACCTTTGTTCCAGTCTAATTGAACAGCCGGTTCACCCAATTTAGGAAAAGACATATTTTATCACTTACCTCTTGAGCTATGTACCCATGCAGATTGTTTTGTTTTTACTTGTTCAGGTTTTGAGATAACCGGGAGGTGAACTTGTGGTTGAGTGTGGCCAGGGCTCACTAGGTGTGGTGGCTCTGCAAAGTTTTCAGAAACTTGGAATTAAATCCTGACTAGACTGATCCCACAGTACGCAAGGCCTATTTAGAAACGCAACAGACTCTGGTCTGTCTAAAATGAGTCTTAAAATTAGGAATAAAAAAGAAAAATGGATAACTGAGATGTCTGCCTCTGTCCTAAGAATGGAGGTGAATCAGATTTATAGCATTGAATGAATGATGTTTTCAACAATGTGTCGGAACTGGCCCCTTAAAATGGGAAGCTGAAAGAGTCCTAACACAGTATGATTTTTTTTTCTCCATTACTGCAGAAGAAATGTGACCATGTCAAACTTTTGCTGCTTCCAGTTTTTTCCCCTGCAGCACATTTTGGATTCTGACTTGACGAAGAAGTTGAATGACTGTCTCGACTGCCTTCTTTATGTACTCTATTTGTAACGCAGCCAACTGCACATCTGTTCTCTGAGTAAGTCAGGTAAAACTTAACAGTGTCACACTTCACAGACTTGTCATACAGTATGTCTGGGACTTTTATCACTTTTCTCTCTTTATGTTCCCATCCACATCTCCAAATTCTGTGTTTTAGGTTTTCTCTCTACCTGATTTTCTCCAGTGTCGCCACATTAAAATCAATGCGAATCATCCAGCTACAGTACCAAAACCCCAACTTGCCCCTGCTTGACAGTGACCATGGCAACCTCCTCGCAGCGTTTGGTACTGTCATCAGTGATTACCCGTGCGGGCGGGGATTCTCTAACCTCAACACAGCTGAGGTTTTTACAGGCCTGTGTGATTGACAGCTGTCCTGCCCTCTCTGCAGGGAAGACGGCTGCTTGGCGACTATATATGGCGTGTTAGGGAGGTGTGAGTCTACCTCATTGCCCAACACACACACACACACACACACAGGGCTTGTAAGATGAAGGCGCACTGGGAGGTGAGTAAGAGGAGCTGAAGTCATAGAGGCAGACGCACACCATCTTTTAATCCAAAATGATTCACTCACAGACACACACATGCAAGTGTGTTTGCACGCACACACACACACACCTGTAGACCAGACTACTTGTGACACTAGAAAGTAGTTTAATCACTGTAATCTTTAAACTATCATCATCTATGCTGTCATGCTTTCACCCTTGAATAACACTTCATTCACCTCATTCAGTGTGTTTGTGTGTGTTTTCCCCGATGTTGGTGTGTCAGTCACTTCTGGCGACAGATGCACAGTATGCATGTGTGTGCATGTACAAGAAGGTGTGTGAGGAGTACTTTACATCCTGAAGCTGACTTAAGAAAACCATGTAGATAATTACCCAACACACACACACACACACACACTCACTCCCTGTCCCACCCAGACACGGTGTTTACCGTCCAAACAGTAAGATAACATTCAGTGACCAAGCTCATTTTATCTACTATTCACGCATACTTTCCATTAGGGTATACCAGCTTATCAGTAAACAGCAGTATCTTGGACTCAGTAGTGGACAAATACTGTGAAGAGAAGACAAATTACATTATTTCAGAGGCAGCCATTTTGAACTTGGGTATGCCACAAACCAAAACATGTTTAAATCTCATAAATGTTATCAGTTTTGTCATTAGATTACACTATTAACAATGCCATGGATTCAAAAATAAGGACTTTTAAATCATTTATTCATGGAGGGATGTAATTATGGGATTTCTTATGCCACTTATGTGTGGTTTGCAGAGTTCTTAATGGCTTATTAATGAGAAAAGACCCTTTAAATGTGTCCATTAAAGTCCATTAACCTCTGTCCTCTGTCAGTTTGACAATTAAAGGTGCTCAATTTTGTTTTGTAAAGTCAGATTAAAGGTCACTCACTTCCATGCGCTTTAAAACCTCATGAGCCTATTGATATGCCTTTAAACTGAGAAAAAATATTTCATTTAATTTGAGCAATATATCAGTGAGCTTACATTATCAGCAGATGGGGTTCACAGAGATATTGATATGTTGGCTAGAGCCCGACTTTTACCGGACCTTTGATGCTGATATCGATACAACATGTGTGCTGATATTTGTGTTTTGATATAAATATATAATAGAACGAGTTTTGGTAAGGAGCCCTTCAGTTTGTTTTTTAGCGGTGGCTCTGTGAGGCTGTACTTAGGCACAGCGGTGCTTTGAGCTAAATGCTAATGTCAGCATGCTAACATGCTGATGTTAAGCAGGTATAATGTTTGCCATGTTCACCATCTTAGTTTTAGCATGTTAGCATGCTAACATATTCTAATTAGCAAACCTAAAGTAGCCTACAGCTGAGGCTGATGGGAATGTCATTAGTTTTGCAGGTATTTAGAAGATGTCTGCAGTAAGCTAATATCTGTTGATATATCGGCTCAGCAGATGTTTTGGCAGATATTTTATGTATATGTGACTGTATTTATTGGCTGACATTCTGACTGACCCCATTAAAAACTCCTTCAAGAGGGTTTGACATTAATTAAAGAGAAATGAATGAATATGTGTTTCATAGAGCTACAGGTGGAAAAGTGCCACTTATAAATAAATCCTCCTCACACAAGAGAGGAACAGTTATATTGTCACATCATTCCCACGTGTTATGGACCATGGAAGCTGGATCGTAATGTTGTAGGTGGTTGAATGCTCAGCCTTTGGGGTTAAGGTTGAATTGAAAGTCACGTCTCTATTCTGCAGGTTGATCTATGGCAGCTGTTCATTGTTAATGATTGATAGCCACTGATTAGGCAGAATAGGACGTTTCATCACTGGTAGGTGAAATAGGCTATTTAGTGTGTAGGCACGCATATATTTGTCCCTGTTTGTGTGACAGATTTGAAATCAGAACTTCGTCTCTAAGTCAATGTGTGTTTAAGGATGTAAAGAAGAGGTGTGTGTGGTTAAGAAGAAAGAGGGAGAGAGAGAGAGAGAGAGAGAGAGAGAGCCTTTGAGAGTGAGAGTGCTTTGCTGCCTATGTGTATGTGCCCTGTTTGCATCTGTGTATTTGCTTTGATGACGACAGAACTGCAGGTTCGGGCAGGGTGGGTGTGTGACACTGTGTGTTAGGGGAATATCCTGAGCTCCCAGCTCTCAGTCATTCACTCCGACTCACACACACACAGCCACACACAGTCACACACACGCAGAGGGAAAGGAGACAACAGAGATCAGGTGAGACCTGCAGCTCTTTCTTATGTTTTTTCTTTTAAGTTTCTGCATTTTGCCTACACTATGACCTTCTTTTAAGATTAATTATCATGTGTCCATAAGTTACTTTATATAAGAAAAGAAGTTGCAGCTCTCTTGTTTCTTCTTACAATAAGTGGCAGAATGTTAAATTCATTTTCTCATGACTTTCTTTCAGTCCTGTTTGTCTGATTTTCTCTGTGTTTACCTGCTTGCTGCTTTATCAATCATTTTGTTTGCTTTGTCTATATTCTCAACATTGTGTCATTAAATCAGAAAGAGATAATTACTGCATAGAATGTAGTAATCTTAGTGTTTAAGCAAATTTTTATTTTATCCACTCACATACATCCAAGTACTGTAAAAGTCTATGAAAAAACATAGTTTTAATCTATAGGTGCTATCCTTCAGTGAAACATATTAATGCCTATGACTAATTAAAATGCATCTTTGCTTGTGCTAGCTTCCAACAAACATGCTAACAAGCTATAGCTAAAACAAGGCTACCTTGGCACTTCTCAACTTACTTTCTTAAGGTTGATATAAGTAAATATGAAGCTGCAGCTGGTTAGCTTAGCTTAGCATGAAAACTACAAATGGGGAAGCAGTTAGCCTGGATGACTCCAGGAAGTCACTGCTCCTGGCGAAGAAATAGTCTGTCACATAACCTGCTGTAAAACCACAACCTGTTGTTTTTATACTTTGGTTTTTGTACGAATTAAACCAAATATAATGTGTTCATTTGTGAGCTTTAGAGGTGCTGGCAGGCAGATCAGATTTTAACCTTTGGACAGAGACAGGCTAGGTGTTCCCTGTTCCCAGTCTTTATGCTAAGTTAAGCTTATCGGCTGTTGCTTCATATTTGGCGTACAGACATGAGACTGGTATCAGTCTTCTTATCTAACTCTTGTCACCAAAGCCAATAAGCGTATTTCCCAAAATGTCAAACTATTCCCCGAAGTGTGAACTGTCTAGGTGCCATAGTTTTTGTTTGCTAAAAAAAGAAAAATAGAAACCACAGGGTAAAAATAAATTAGCATATGGGCAAACTATAATTGTAAATAGGTTTCTCTTTAATTTGATTGTAGTCAAATGTAGATACTGACAAGAAAGATCAAAAGTGCACTCTAATAGAGCAGTATTTGTGCTGTGTGTTTCTTATGTAAGATTGGATTATAAATGATTTAAAGGGTAATTATGGTGGAATCAAACTACACTGCTCTCTATGGGTTGAAACCATGAGACATTTTTCACCTCTGGCGACAACCCAATCAACAAAAATCAAAATAACCTGCTGTGACACTGATGCCACCTCTCGCTCATATTTGTCAAAATTGATGAATCTGATCCTACACCCTTTTGACATTATTGAGAATGAGCCAACAGTTAGGCTGACTCTGGCATTGAGAGAGAGAGAGAGAGAGAGCCAATATGAAGTCATTGATTTTGGCTGATGTTCAGCATCCAACTGGTTAAATCAGTGTCAAAGTCCAAGTCTGTGTGTGCATGTGTGTGTTTCTCTTCAGTTGCAAGAACTTTGTGCCTTTAGCTTTGACATGTAGTTATAACCACTAGCCTGATAACACTGACTGTGACCTGCAGTGTCAATCTCACACACACACACACACACACACACACACAGACAAAGTCAAAAACAGAACTACTGGTGCATTTTCTCCCCGCTTTTATTTCCTTTTTAATCGTCTATCACCTTACCTGAACTTTGGCTCACATGAAATTCTCTGGGATTATGTAACAGCATTAATCTCTCTTGCCCCCTGTCTTTCAGAGGTAACAAAAAAAAGGAGCTGTGAAGCACGAAAACAAAAAAAGGGCAACAGAGGACACAAGAAGTGAAAGAAAAACAGGAGTCAGAAAGAGAAAAGATGACAATTGGCAAGAACTCCAGGAAAAGCTCTGTGCGGAGCTCAATCCGGGCCCCAAAGTTTCTGGACAAATCCAGTGGCTTCTATGGTCGCCTTGATGAGCCGGAGACCGCTGGAGAAGGGGAGGAGGTGAGGGGAAAAGAAGTAGAGGAGGGGTGGAACCAGACGGAGGACAGCAACAGAGAGGGGGGAGTCGTGAGCAGCCTGAGCCCAAGTGTGGTACACATTTCTGGGGCAGATGACAGGGAGGAAGCAGAGGCGTTTGACTTCGGTGAAGGGATGCTGGAAGATGACGGGGAGACTCTCCTCCGAAGGAAACCCAGCCGCAGCAGCAGCAGGTGGAGAAGAAGCTCCAGGAGGAAGCAGAAGGAGGGAAGAGCCGAGGAGGATGCGGCCCAAGATGGGAAACCCAGTCTGGGCACAGAGAGTCCAGTTGACCCACAAGTCCTGGAGGACACCAGGGTAATGATCGAAGTAGAGATGGAGAAACTGAAGAAGATGGGGGAAGAGAATGAGAAGGCAGGAAGAGGGAAGGAGCCCATGCCTGTTCATTTCCCGGTTCGGGAGGAGGCGGACGACCAGGTTCTGATCAAAGACAAGAAGAGGGGGAGAGAAGAGGAGGAGAGGAGGATGAGGAGGGAGCAAGAGGAGGGGATGAAGATAGTGAAGAGAAACACGATGAAGAATTACCGCAAGGTGAGAGAAAATAGACAAAGAAATACAAAGTGAGAGCCTTATGTTGTTTCTGTCAATTTTATTATCAGCATACTGCCAAAGAAAACTTTGGAGGGGTAAAGTTCTTCCTCAGCATCCTCCACATACTGTACACTTGGCTATTAATCACCACAGAAACTATCACCTTTATAATAGACTGCTACCAGGGTCAAGGTACAGCAGCCATTTGTGCATGTCACCAGATCATTAGGTAACCTCTGATAGGATTTTTTCCTTTGCTTCACATTTAACGACATGAAAAAACGAAGCTGGATCAGAGGATTCACTAACAGGCTTTTAGCTGTAAACCGGCAGCAGTGTAAATGTCCTGCAGGGACCTCCACCTCTTTCACATGTTCCTAAAGATTTTCTGCTTCCACTGAAACCCACGCACAGAGGTGACATTCCTGCGCCTCCTATATCGGGCACTTTGATCAGTGAAACAAAGTACGGCAGTGTTGACCCGCCTACTAAACTCACACCATTAAAACATTCCACTGCTGTTAGCCAATCAGCTCCATCCTCAGGCCTCAGAGTTTGACCTCCTGTTAGATAGAGGACAATCTCTGTTTTATGTATAAGGGCAAGTGTCCGTTGAATACCTGTTGAATATTCTTGAATGGCATAAAATCACCATTTACAGGCTTAGAGCAACAGCAGTTAATATGACGTCAGACTGTATTAAAAAAACAAAAAAACCCAAATATATATATATTTATTTATTTATTTATTTATTTATTTATTTATTAATAACTGAGAATAAGTAACTCCAGACAAAACAGCTTTAATTTTCTACGGAGTAAATTTTTCTCCGGATGGAATTTGGAGCTGAGCAGCCTTTTCACAAAATGGTCAACACTTTATTTTACATGTCTTTAATTTCCTGGTAAGTTCTCTGGAAACAACAGAGAGAACAGAGAAAGTCAATTTGTATACTCCTAATTATTTCCAACTGCTGGAACCTGAAGAGCCTTTTAGTCAGTGCACAGCAGGTCAGCTGAGCATGCAGAAATGTGAGCTGAAGCAAAAAGTTCAACATATATGGAGAATAAAGTGTCCAATAATAAATAAATATGAATACATTTAGTTGGGTTTAACCAACAAGTTCTTTCATGAAAATAGTTTAAATAACAACATACATCCATATGTGTATCATTTTCAATGTTTATGTGGATGGCTAACCTTTATCCTCTGGTTCCCATCAGGCCTTTGACCGAGCCTTTCGTCGCGGCTGGGAGGCCTTCATCACCAACCTCTACAGTGTCACGCTCACACCTGTGACATCGCCATCTTCTTCACCTTCGAAGAAGAAAGAGCAACACATCTCTGTGTTAGCTGAGTTTCAGTAGAGTTGGAGAGCGACATGGATGATAACATGAGCCCCTTTCTCATATTTAGTTTGTTTAAATCACGACTATGCAGCATTTCCTCTAATACTGAATTGTGATGGACAATCCTGCCTGTATGACTTTTACCATGCCATCAATGGGGGCTTTTATAGTCACATGATGTATCTGTGTCATGCATAAGGCCTCAGAAACATTAATTATTTATGTTATTTACTGAGTCTTAATTACTCATCTTAAAGTTTACTGCCTTGTCAAAGCATGCTGTACATTCATTTGCACACAGGCCACAGGTATTCAGTTTTACTTTATGAGCTGAGAGAGCCAAGCTGTTGATTTTACACTGAAGTCAATGAATGAATGGAGAAGTCCAGTCTTTATGTGACTGAGTTCAGCTGCTTGTGGTTCCCTTCTACTAGGGTGCTAATTTCAGATTTTAGTCAGCGGTGTAAGAACGTCTTAACATCTTAGCTCCTTATATCTGGTCCACTATTAACAGCTCGGAGCACGAATAACGTTAGGGTCCTTTGGTTTAGCTATGAAACTAAGTGTTGATGTGTAACCAACAGGAATGGACGTTTTCAGCCATATAGCGATGACTGATTAGTGGACTTAAGTTCTGGAGATATTCACATTTCTGTATGTTAATCAGCGCCATTTATTGCTGTCTGGCAGCTAATCAGTAATGAGCTGAGGAGGACAAACTTGTTATTTTTGTTTTTTAAACCAATGTTAACCCATTTAAACTGGGGTTTTCCCCATCTGTGTGTGCACAGATAGGACAGCTTGTCAGTGTCTGACTTCCTCATGAGATAGCGTTCATCCCTCACTGTGTGTTCTGGTGAAGGTTATTTAACCTGAAGGGACAGGACAGGAGAGTGTCAGTGTATGCATGCGTGTGCATTTGAGAGGGAGAAAGAGATTTTTTTATAGCCTGGTTATAAATCAGCACTAAACACAGCAATAGGACCCACTGCATGTCTTTTGATTGTTACCATTGCAGCTGCTCATCATGTTTGTTATACACGTTTTAGCAGCCTAAAACATCAGTCACTGGCACTGTAAAGGTCAAAATAGTATTTAAGAACTAACTAAAACTTCAGTATCAATGTGCAACTGGGAACAGGAACACATGATGTAAGTGATTCAGGAGATTTCTCAATATATTAATGTTTGACTCCCTCATTAAAATGAAAAATGTAATGTTTACAATAGGCCGGTTGTATTTCCTGTTATCCGCTATGTATTTGGCTTTTATGTTACCTCAAGTGTACTCAGTAATTCTTGCAGATTAGACAGAAGTGATAAAACTTGTTGAGGTTGTATATAATGATTGTCTTTGTTAATTTTTATTTAAAAAATCCCTTTGAATCCTAATCAAAGCTTGTGACGCCATGAACCATAACAAGAAGCACTTTTGTGAGTAAATAAAGACTTAATATATTTTACTGGTTGTGTTTTCATGTTGAGTACAGATCTCTCTGGATTTTAATTAGCTAATGCCAGAGTCATTATTATATGGTTGAATCAGAATGAATGAACACAGCATCACATCATCATGTGAGAAACGCTATAACGCTGTAGCAACTGTTGTCATGACACTACAGGCAGCATCAAAAAGTGACCAATGGAAATACTCAAATCAAGATAAAGATTTAGCTTTAACCTGCTGAACTTTAATACAGTATGTAAATATTATCTAATCTATCTATAAGCTAATATATGAACAATTACATTTCAAAAGAGAATATTTTATCTTCTAATCTTACTCGTGTTGCTGGAATTTTGGACCCTTTAAGACTCCATACACACATCTTAAAAGTAGTAGAAGTTGTGCCAGAAATCCCTCCTCTGTGTCTACAGGAAGACCAACAAAACACAAAAACCAGAGATGATAAAAACACAAGAAGAGCATGTGCAGAGCTGTTTGCAATAAAAGATGTAAGTTTGAATTCAAGTAAAGTGCACATGGTAAAAGATAAAATAAGACATAAAGCTGTACACATGCCTACTAGGTAGCAATAAAAGTGTTCTAAGGTGACGAGCTCTATGTGTGTTTGTGTTCATCTTATAAACTTATCGGTAGATTTATGTTCATTTTTTGCTATGTATTTTTTTAAAAACAATACAGAGAAGAAGCAACTTAATGAGAAGTGATAAAATGTGATTATTTTTTAAAAGGCTGATGTGGACAAAGTTTTGTCAACAGAAACTAAAACTGAACGAAAGAAAACATGTGGCTCGTATTTTTGGTAATACTATTTTAATTAAAACACTTTGATACTAATTTACACAGTTTTATGGTCAATAAATCTGAAGTTGGTTTATAGGGAAGGCAATGTTGTTGAGCAGTCTGGTAGCCTGACATATTGTGCACAAGCCATGCTTTGTCACTATGTATGCTGCCCCCGTGTGGATGCGAAAAATATTACTTATTCTTAACGGAAATGACGTAGTAAAGAGACCCTATAGATTTTCTTTAAATTTGTTTTCAGCTGTGAGTCCTCGCTCTACAAATGCTGAGTTTGGCATATACAAAACATCTTTCTCTGTCAGGTTTAATTTTTCTAAAGTTAAATGTAGCTCACGGAAAGGTTAGAGTCTGTTTCCTGGTGAGAGTTGGCCGGGTGGGAGGAGCCCTTCAGCCGGGACATAAAAAGGAGATGGCCCCTCCTTCTCTCCCACTTCCTTCTCTCTTCTGGCCGAGGTAAGGTCTTCCATGTTGATCGTTAACATTCATTTAATTGCAAACGTATACATTATGATATAGATGGTATGTTAACATTGTAAAGATATTGCTTCAGTGTATGTGTAATTAAGTTTTTTTTTTTTCTTCTTTTCAACCTGTTTACGAGCTCATGTGGTGTTTTAGCTAGCAGCTTGTGTGCAGCACCCACCAGAGTTGGGCCACAATCCTTAACCATCCGGCAGTGAAACGTATTGATTTCATCTGATTGTTTTTGTTAACATAAACGGCATCATGTCTTCTAAACGCTGCATTAAGTATTTGTTAGAAAACACAAATTGAGCTTGTATTGAAAGCTATTTTAGAAACGGCCTCTACTCGCTGAATGCGGCTGCCAGCAGTGTCTCTAAATGATGATAATTTCACAGACCTGTACTGAATGACTGTGATTGCATTAAATTATTCTGATGTGAGACACTTAAGTTAATGAACTTAACCGACTCATGCCGTCCTGAGCACGTTGCATGGAGCGGTCACGTGTTAGCCGGCCAGAGGAAGTCAACCTGCTAGCCACAGCCTGCTAAAGCAATGCTTTCTGTCTTCTAGATGGTGAAGAGAGATCCCCAAGCTCCTAACAGCAAAGGTAATTTCTTGTTCAGTTAAAGTGCACATGCTTCAGCATCAGATGTATATAAATTGACTGGAATAGCATGACATAACATCAACAGCCTCATGCTACAGTGATGTCTCCTTTGAACTCTCTCACTGAAACAATCTTGAGGAAACTTCATCTCTCAAAACTCTGAGTAGCCTGAAGTGCTTATCTCATAAGTGCTCACATCTGGGTTTTCCCATAAAACACATTAAATGCTAATTTTTACTTTTCTCTTCAGGTCTGAGAAGAGTATGGTGAAACTCTCCACATAAGGTAATTTGAAATTTTTATTTTTGACTATCATTTAGGGGCGTAGTAGTTGGCTCTGTGGCTGTTCAGGAGCTCAGTGCTGCAGTGATGAATCTCTGAACTCTCTCTTACTGAATCAGCCTTTGAAGAAACTTCTTTACCAGATTCTGAGTAGCTCATGGGCTCCAACTAACAGTGTAAAACAAGCGGGGTTTTATATAAGGGTACACAATGAGACCTGTAGTTTAAAAAAAAAACAAAAACCTTTTTTTTTTTTTTAAGCAGCATGAGCTTCAAAACCCTCTTGTGTAAATCTAAAATGTTCCTTTCCCCTCAGATGTTAGTGGTTGATCAAAGATGAATGACAGACCTTGCAGGTGAGCTAGACTAAAGCTAAATGCTGTCAAATTTAAAAAGCATATGATACCTGATATGTGTGTTATATTTTTCCCAGATTAATTTGATCAGCCCTCCAAAACACTAAAGCCCATATTTATCTCAGTTTGTGGCTAACTACTGACTTTTTTTTTTTCTCTGTAGGGTGGTCTGCACTGTCCACTGTGTAAACTCTTTAAAGCACCTTAGCTGCACTGAGGTGAGTAAAAGATTGTTTTATTCAAAGTTCAAACAGTTGTGGGGTATAAACATGATGATTACAAATAATGACAAGCATATGCCTGATTCCTGTGATGTCAGCCTTTAATCTGATCCCTCCTAAATTTAACTAATATGAACAGCTTAATTCCTAAGCATGTGACTTACAGACTGCTGTTTCTGTTGCCAGGTGGGAGTTTGACAAGAGGGTTTGAGGAAGGATGCAACGTGGACAACTCAACATGTGAGTCTTTACATGAGTTGGTGCTTTTTTGTTTTTGATAACAGTAATCAGAAACGCCTTTCCTGCTGTGCATCAAAATGTCAATCCATAGAAATGGCTTAGTATACAGCCAAAATGAGAAACTCAAGCACTTGTGCTCCTTTCAGCCTACCAATGTGGTTAATTTTGGCATGAATAACCTTGACATTCAGAAGATATAATCCTTATTCCAATTATAAGTGACATTCCCCACAACTTTAAGTCAAAGGTGAGGTGTTTCTGACTGTTTGAAAGGATGAAATGGGGTAACACCCATCAAACACCTGGACGACTAATGTCACATGGCAGTTTGTCACCAAAGCACTGATCAAACATTTGAGTCTTAATGTGACACTAGGTGGTTGTTGAACTCCACTGAAGTGCCAGTTTCTCTTGCAGAGCCTTTTTGAGTGGATACTTGAAGAGGAAGGCACCTGTTGAAGTCTCATGGTAAGGTTTATTTTCCCTCTTACTCATTTTAAAATGCAGCCAACAAGTAAATGTCCTTTGTAATGCAGTTCCAGTGATGATGATACTTAGCTCACTTTGACACAATGTGAAACGACACAAACATCTGAGCAACTGCATTTATCTAGAACTTGAGTTCCAGTTAAAGTACATAAATAATAAAATAAAAAAATGTTGGCTTTGAATGCTGCAGCTATCCTATTCTAGACATTGTTTGTTGTATGACCTATGTAGCTAATCAGGATTGGTTTGGATGTTGTGACTGAACATTTGTCTTCTGTCAACAGATGATTCATCGATGGCTTCAGCAGCATGACTGAGGAGTTCTTCTTGAAGGTAAGATGTCACCAAGTGACTACTACAGTACAAATAGCCCTTTTTCCCAGACTGGCTGAAAATGATGATATATTTGGAATCTCGTTCGTCTGAACTGCTGTTGAGAAATGGAATATCTGACATCGGTGAAGGTCAACAGTTAAAAATGTAAAACTTTACCATGTTGTGCTCTGATCTGACAGCATCTTGTCTGTTGCAGGTACCTGGCTTTGGCCGGTTCAAAAGAGGCTGCCATCATCGGCGCAGGTGTCTGCCCTAGTAAGTCCTTAAGGCATTGACTCAGTAATTGTTAATGCTCCAAGTGTTCTTGTTGAGCCTGAATCGCAAACCGTAGCCCAAAATGGCTGTAATTCAATACATTTATTTATTTATTTATACTTCACAGTAACAACAAATGAATTGTTTCCTTCATGATGACACCCGCACATGTCTTACGCCTTGTGTCAATGCCAGAACCTGAAAAGGTGAACCCACTGGTGTTACCTTGGCAATAAGGGGAAGACCTGTTGGGGCTACCAACAGTCTGAATGGAAACAAATGGCTGTGACAAAAGATGATGCACTAAACTTGATTAAGCAAGTTAAACTTGCTCTAGGGCCCATCTTTAGAAGGGGAACAAACATGAACATTCTATGTAGTGTCAGACTTTTGTGTTTGGAGTGATGCTTTCTGCGTCAGATTAAATGTCATGGCTGGAAATTACACTAGATGCAATCTATACTGAAATTATGCGCTCTAACGGATCAATTCCTTGTCTGCACCCTTTAGGACCAAGCTGCATGTAAAGCAATCCACCTGGAAGCGAGCTGACCAGGTATGTTAGAACCACAACAGTAACATTACCATAAGTGTTGAAGGATAAGTCCTCTGTCCCAGTCAGCACTTTCCTCCTGGTACTAAACAGTCCTTGATCAGACCTCATATTGGCCTGATGACACAGGACCTTGGAACAAGCTTTAAGATGTAAAGTGATATTTTTATTTTGAAATGGGGTTCTGATGGTTTGGAGTGTTTAGTACTGTCATGTTAACTGGCAATTAAGCAGAAGTGATGAGTTTCTTATTACCGCCCCAGTCTGAGAATTCATGACTGATTGGTATCCCCTCTGATCCCACAAGAATGAAACATTGTTGTTCACAATACTCAAACTGGATCAACTAATCCTGTTCACCTGTTGCAGGGTTGGTGGTGCAGTCTGACTCGGAAACATCAGCCCAGACGACACCTGGGACTGCCACAGGTAAATGAGCAAGTATTGAAATGTTTTGGGATTGTGGAAATGATGAAAAACTATCCAGTCAAGGGGTGACACACCAAATCATCCCTTACACCTCCAGTTGGTCTCCCCTCCTGTTGCCCCAGTATGGCACTGAGGACCCTGATCTCCTGCAGGTGTAAGGTGACCTGCTGGAGTGCTGATGGAGAGGGAGTACCTGGCTGTGAGGCATGACTGACCTGTCGATTTCTGATCACATCCCAAAGGCAAATCTTACATTGCACAGCTTGCAGTTTGTATACCTAACCAAAATGTGGTGATTAAGTATTTAAGGCTGTTTTTCAGTTGTTAGACAGGGCCTTAAACTTGTTTTCAGTGACCTTTAACTAAACCTAACAAAGTTGCAGGGCTGCTCTGAACAATTTTACAAATAAAGTAGAGGACCTCTGTCTTGTCAGGAAATCTGGCAATTATGTTTGTTTTGCAATGGACTAATTTACATTAAGTGACCACCCTTGCTGCAGAATTGACTCACTGACAATATGAGTCAACTTTAACAGGGTTCCACAAGTGAGTCTCATATCAATATACTAAAACACCCCAACATAGTCAGCCAGAAGAGGTGGTGTTTCAGCAGCTTATAGAGCCATGTGCTGAATGTGTATTAAAGGTTGGCCCACTAAAACATGACTAATAAAATCAGTTTTCTTGCTTCTGGCAGCATGAAGTCACCACATGGTCTTGATCTTGTGCTCACTCGTCTTCCCATGTTGGGTGAGTATGTGAATGACATTGTGGTTTTAACTTGGAGATGTTTTACAATATGGAACTATTGAATGTCTAAATTCTTTAAGAAGTGATGAGTTGCTTATTACCGCCCCAGTCTGAAGATTCATGACTGATTGGTATCCCCTCTGATCACAAGACTATAAAAGCTTTAGTTTCTCTTGTATTGGTTACACATTTTTATAAAGTGTATTCTTGTTTATGGTTTTAGAGTCCAGCTGGATCTGCTGCCTACTACTTTGGTTTCCACCATATAGTGTAATGGTAAGAATTTAAGACTCAATTTTAAAAAATGTATCTAGAAGTGATGAGTTCCTTATTACCGCCCCAGTCTGAAGATTCATGACTGATTGGTATCCCTCTGATCAAAACCCAAGTTGAAATGTTTTCAGTTAAATGTTAAGGTTTTTCCCACCCATTTCTAAGACATTGTCTTCCTTTGCAGACTCTGGGCTGAACTTTGGTGCCATTATAAATGTCGTCAGCAGTCTTGTGCTGCCAACATGATCGCTGCAGGTGGTGGTTTGGTTGTATTGTGATTTGCAGTGACAGAACCCAGCACTTGATGGCTGCTGTGAGTTATGCATTGAAATGGTGGTTCTTTAATGTGTCTTATTCTATATTTTTCCAATTTCAAATAAAACACTTATCACTGCATACAATGCCTCAGTTGGCTTCTCAGTTCCTGGGCAAAAGGACCAACTTGAACACCCCAACACTCAAGATGCAAATGGCTTTGAAAATTACAAGTTGTAAGTGGTGTAAATGCAATGCAGTAAATCTAAAGCTGCCACTGAGGGTAATTTCTGTTGCAAATTAATCTTCTGGTAAATCAATTCATTTAACAGAAATTTTCAAACTGGGAGGCAGGTCTTCAGGTTCAGGGGGAGATGAGATCACAGAATAAATCTGTGGTTGGAGTAGTTTTGGGTGATCTTGCTAGTTTTGCCAGAGTCAACTAATAATTGCTTTAGGACACCTTGTATTTGTAGTCTGTTAAACATGAAGCTGCTCCTGGCTTAATGTATGGGTTCAAATAATCTTGTGTCCAGTAATTAAATGAAACTGAGGGGTGCCTTCCAAGCTTTGGCTGAGGGGAGGCCTAAAGTCAAACTTTGAAAACTCCTGATATAGGCATAACCATTTCACTAAATGGGTGGGGGGAATGCTTAATGTCTCATGCAATCATGGCTGAAATGCAAAATCATGTGAGAACCTGGAACTACAAATGTTCAGCATTTTTGCTTAAAGTGGTGTCAAAAGCTGTAAATTGAGTCATTGCAGCTCTAATCAGACTAAATCCAGTAGTCCAAAAATGAGGTCCAGAGCAATTGGTCCATTAATTCTTCATGCTCTGGTTCAGGGTGCCAGATGGGTGCTGTCACTCATCCACTTGTGAAGGGACAGATTGAAATGATTGGGCTTTCAGATTAAAGAAACCTAGAAATAAATGATGCCCTTTTCTGAGGTTGAGTTGTGAACAACAAAGTGCAGTCTAAAAATAGATGAGACATAATGGTGATCTATTTATGTATCGAATACAACATATTGAAGATGTACTTTACAAAGCTGTGGATTCCAGTAGTGACAGTAACCTTAATTCAGTAGGAATTTAAATATTTTGAGCAAGTGAGGCACAAATCAGCTGACTATCTGATGTAGCACAAAGTATACAAGTGGAAGCCAACTGCAAGAAGGTTGTTACAAGCCATTACGTTGCATACTGTAAACTTAATTTAGGTTTCAGTATGAGTGGATTTACTTGTTCATTTTGATAAATTCTCACACTATTGATCTTTCTCCCTACTGCAACATCAACTGTCAACATCAAATAAAATCTAAGCCACGTGTGATTCCTGTAATTGTGGATACAGACCGGTCTGGTGACCTTAAACAGCAGCTTATAGAACAAAAAAAGAATTATCTCTGTAGTCTAATAATGAGCCTGGAGTCATGTCAGAGCTCAAACAGGAGAGGATGCTGTTTAAATAAAAAAAAAAAAAAATTTTGGTACCACACACACACACACTCAGTCAGTGGTGAAGATCCTTGCAGCGATATCGTCTAATAGCCAGTCCACTCCAGCTAACAAATTCTCTCCCGTTACTGCACTGCAGCCAATGATACACCAGTGATGACTTTTGATGTCATCCAGGGCCAGCGCCTGCAGGAAAACACAGTGAGAACATGCATTGTGATATACAGTTTCTGGATAGTTCAACTGTAGTCTGACATGAAGAACTGAAATCAGCAATAGTGATATCACTGAAGTAGTCCCTTACATTGCTGAAAAAAGTATCAGTGATCTCACCTCTCGTATCGCTTCTTTTGACAGGGCTCCTGGTAAGTCCTGTTTGTTGGCAAACACCAGCAGTGTTGCACCAGCTAACCTCTGCAAGGAGGAAAGGACACTTTAAAGGACTATTGATATGATAGTGATTAAACAACATTATGGATTTCAGCTTCAAACAGTGCAAGAAGAAAAAAAGGTGGTCCTTTGCTGTTATCCCTCACAGTCTCTTTGAGGCTGACTCCAAAATTAGGGGACAGATTAGGGGGGGAAATACAGAACAAAGCCACAGTTTGCAAAAATGTTGGTATGGAGCACCAAAATAAAACAATTGACCACTAAACCTAACATGTGCTTCTCTGTAACTCCAGTGTATGTGCGTATACCTCCTCCAGCAGCAGTGCACTGAGCTCCTGCCTGCAGTCCTCCAGTCTGAGTCTGTCCGCGCTGTCCACCACCCACACCAGCCCGTCTGTGCTCTCAAAGTAGTTCCTCCAGTAGGAGCGCAATGACTTCTGACCCCCTACATCCCAAATATTCAATTTAAACCTACAAAAGAGAGAGAGAGGAGAGTATAAGGTGTGTGGAGTACGACTAGAAAAATATTGCCTGATAATGGATCCTGGATGGGACAAATATACACCCCAATGTGGAAAAACAGGTAGTTCAGAGAAATTATACAGTGTATACCTGCTTCTTGTATTTAACATTACTGTTACTACAAGGTGTTAACTGTGAGCAGAGGTGCAAGGTGAACACTGACAGTGAGAAACCTGTGAATGTAGACTATCTGGTCCCTATAACTGGGTTACTGTGTGTAAGTCAAGCACTTAATGTCTTAAGACCTGCAACAATGGTTCAGAAAATGTGTATAAACTATAGCCCTTTTTCTCAGCAGCCATTTTAAACTGGTCATAGTAGCAAAAGCACAGATGTTACAAATAACATTACCGTTAGTGCACACCTGTGCTTTTTCTACAGTGCCAAAGATGTCTAAACGTATTAAATGGAAATGGCCTATTGCTAAAAACTGCACCTAATGCGACGTTTGGAAGAATAAATGCGTGTGAAAATGTGCGTCATATGCTACTTTATTTAAGGTCAAAGCAAAGCGGCCAAGACAAACGTGTGTGTGTGTGTGTGTGTGTTACCCTTTGTGCTCCACTGTTTTGATGTTGAAGCCTAGTGTCGGGGAGATGGTGCTGACGTCTTCTCCATTAAACTTCTTCAGGATGGTCGTCTTCCCCGCGTTGTCCAGACCTCTGCGCGAGCCACGTTAAAGAAGAAACGCTCACACAGCTGAATCAATTAATGTGAGCTTCACTGTCTCATTCACGGAGTTACTTAACTTACAGTGCTAGCAAGGTAGCATGATACAGCACAAAATGCGCAAAACAAACGTCACAAGCATAGCATACAACCGTTATCCTGTATTATCTAACCATACACGGATATAATTAGCTGCACGCGGCTCTTATGTTATTGACACTGTTATAATAACGTGGGTACAGGCGTGCTAGCCTACTTTGTTTCCAGCTAAGCTAGTTAACTGTTACAGACAGGATACAACATCAGCAGTCTCATCTCCCGCTCCTTCTGCTTCATCTTCTTTAAAATCGTCAGCAAACCCATGGCGACGGTGTGTCCCGCTCAACTGCAGATATAATAAATAAGCCTATTTTATTTTCTGATTTATAGTTTGTATGAAAGATATTTAGCATCCATAAGCAGCATTGCGTACCAGGAAAAGGGTGTAATGCTAATCCCGCCCCACGCAGCCACCAATTGGACTGTTTGGTAAAGAGCGAACGTTGATTGGTTGTTGGAGAAGCTGTTTGATTGGCCAGTGAGCATTTTAAGGTGTGGCCGTGCTGTAGGGGCTGCTGCGCTTTTGTTGGGGTTTGGCGCCCCTGTGTGTCTGTTGTACGAATCACACACACTTATCTCAGGATGTTCTCTGCCTGTCAAAGCTTGTTTCCAAAAAGATACAGAATATAGACTGTTGTATTTCCAAAAATACAAATTGAATAGGCGAAACACAATAATACAGTTAATACAATTTTCATAAAAGATAAAACATGCTATAGCTACATTCAGGCAAGACAGCGTGAAAAGTTCACTCTTGACCTTGGAAATGGGACCTAGTTTGACAATATTAACACAATAATTTTTTCCCCAGAGCTTTCAACTGCATCTGTATGAGCAAAATCCATGAGGTGCACTTGAAAGCTCCAGATAAAACTATAAAGTAGACCTTGTGTTCTTGCTCTTGTTCATTTGTTCTTTACCTTGTGACCTAGATGACCTTGTGCTCTTTTACGTCCAACATTTGATAGAATTGTGAAATAAATGTATGAAGGATTCCTTCTCGTATCAGGCTAAATGACACTGATTAGCAATATCAGCAGACTTAGTAAAAACAATACAGCTTGGATATCTTTGTAAAACATTTTAGCGTGGGCTATTTATTTTTTTTTTGCTTACATAAAGAAGAGCCTATACTTGTTCTGCCCTAAATTACATAATTTCCTGCTGAGAACCAGTAAAAGCTGTTGGCTGCTGTCTGGGGGCTTGGCCATTCATTTCCTGGCAAAGGCGCTTGAGAAATTCCTTGCACGTGAAGGAGGCTGAACCTTATTCTTAAATTGGTCATTCAACCCCGACTTGTTCCTGTCCCGAAACATCTTTTCCCATTCATTCACCATGATGCATTCACGTGCTATCGAAATTATTAGTTTAAGATTTATACTGTAGTTGACCACACATTCACAATAAGAAAACGTAATTGTATGATACTAATGGAAAAATGTACTTACACAATATGACACAATGTGCATAAAAGTATATTAGATTAAAACAAACACCAGCAGAGAAGTGTACAAATAGCCTAACAACAAACAGGATAACCTGTAAACAAGTCAACATAAGTTAGCCTATTTAAAAAACCATCAGTAACATGCTAGATGTGGATTTATTCTGTTTATTCTGCTTCCTCTACTTAAAAAACAGCAGCCACTTGAACTAGATGGGCCTACTTTTATCACCGGGTCCATGTTTGAACATTTCTGCTTTACGTGCTTTCCTACCGATATACTGTAGACTTTAAGTGAAACTAACATAATACATTTGAAGGCAGCACAGCCCCCCCCCCGGAACACCCCCACCCACTCTTACCTCGCAATGGGTCAGTTTAAAAGAAAGAGAAACTGAAAGTAGTCGCAGAATCATGTTGCATCATCGGCTATACTATGCCAAAGTTCCTGCGCTCTAAAGCCACCAGACGCGCAGTCTGAGCGCCTCACTCCTGGCTGCACATTTACAGATTCAACAAGTCACCAAGCAACCATCAGACGCTAGTTTGCACCACGGAAATATTGCATTACCTATTTAGTAGCCTGCACTATTTTTCATCCAGTATCCAAAGTTCACTCCGAGCTGCGGGGCAGAAGCGCTGGTTGTGCGCCAGCTCCAGGGTTTGAATGGCATCGGTTTCACTTGCAGGCGCGCTGCGCGGATGATCCGAGCTGGTTGAAGATTCATCCTGCCGGTGGACAGTCGCTCACCCAGCCAACCGGCCGGCCAGTCTGCTGCGGGTGGAAGAGATGTCCCCGCTTTTCATGGACTCTGGGTACGAGCCAAATAGCCCTGGCTCGCTGTCAGCTGAGAGCCACAGCAACACCGCTGGATCGGTAAGCTCTCCTTCTCCTTATCGATCAACCAATCAAACAATGAAGCATGCCAAAATACACTATAATCGCATCATATTAACACCCTTGATGGATATAAGTGTTTGGGTACGGTACGCTAAAATATAGGCTAACTCTTGTACCAGAAATATCACATATCCCATGTAAATATTATAGAAACATTACATTAACAACAACAATAATAATAGCCTGTTATTGTTGGAATACAGTAGAATAATCACCAAAATTTACCATTTAATGTTATTTAATTACATTTTATTCCACTCTGATCTATGTATTTCTTGTTTTTGTCTTATTCAAAGCACATTGTAATGGGTTTTTGGAAAGTGCTATATAAAAAAAGTTTTTATAATTATCAAATCAGTCTCAAATCAATCAAAACCCACAACTGAGCACCTTAGATACAGTCTAATCTGTCAACTGCATTGGGCTGTCCTGTCGGGCTAGTGTTTGAGGCACATACCATATGCTGTGATTGCAAAGTCAACAGTTCCAGCTGGGGACATTTAGTATTGGATTTATTTATTGGTCATTCACCCTCTGTCTCCCCATGTTTTCTGTCACATCTCAACTCTCCATTATCGAATAAAGGCCAAAAATTCCCCCGAAATACTTAAAATAGAATCAATCAATCCAAAAGTGGTCTAAAAGGCTGAAAAGACAAAAAAATGTACCTACCTCATAATAAATGGTGCTCTTAGAATACTTGGCACCAGTTATTGTAATAATGATTGTCACTTGGCTTCAGCCTGGATTCCTATTTCCGCTATCTGTCTGCTGTGCACCCATCCTCTTATCTTGGTAAAGAAAAAGTGCACTTACCTACATTTCATTTCTTTAAAAGAAACAAAACGTCTCCTGTAATGTAGCAATGAATACGTTAGTTGTTTAGCTGAGAGGGATGCACTTCCAATTTGATGACATCCAGCTCCTGTTGAGTTTGAATGCATTTACTGTTTGTCACTTTGGACAAAAGTAATGTAGTTAATACAGACAAAATAATTAGTGCCTCCTTTCCCATTTGGGTCCATTTGACAAAGAAATAAGAGTCAAACACAGTGATGGAAGGAAGAAATCGTCACATGCAGCCGCCTTTAAAGCCTCATAAGTTGTCAGATGGCGGCTGTCAGGAAACTGACAATTTACCTTCACATCAATTAACTTCTTAAGACTCCTGATTTTAACATCACGTGCAGCAACACAACGACTTCCTGCTTTTAATTGAGAGAGCACACATTATTTCATGTGATAAGTTTGTCTCATGACCTCATGAACAATAAAATCTGTCAAAACATTAAGCAATATCAAAAAGTTATAAATGCCTGCCTTAAAAAAAAGATTCCTTAAAAGGCAGTAGGGGATGCCACAAGAGAAGTATGCACTAGAAAAAACACGTACACTCAGTGTATTCTGTAATTAACCAGAGATGAGGGGGTTAACTGTGTCTGTTGCATTCATCTCTACAGGAGAGAGAAGGAGAGGGACAGGTGGGGAAGAGAGGGACAAAAAGACGAGACAAGAACAGAGACGCTGCGAGGAAGAGCCGGAGAAAACAAACGGAGAGAGCGGACGAACTTCATGAGGTTTCGAAACATTCACTCCTTATCTGCTCTTGTTCTCTCCTTTGCTTTCTTCCTTCCTTACACCATCATCCAGTCACTTTCTGTCTCCCTTTCACCCCCCCCCAAACACACACACACCCACACAGGCTGTGTGACTAGTGGTGTGTGTGTCTTGTGTAATCTGACAGCATGCTCGCAGCCGTTTCTTGTAAATACTGTCTTTAGGAGAAGGGCTTTCACTCCCTCTGGTTTGCCCTCCCCATTGGCCCTCCTTTTCTTCTCTGCCCTCCACACACACACGCACAATCCTGCCTATGTTTTTTCCATCCGTGCCTCTCTGTCATTTATTTTTCCTGAGGGGTAAATTCCACACACACACACACACACACACACACACACACATTTGAGTTTTCAGAAGAACTGAGTCAACTTTCTGATTGGATTTAATGAAGCAAAATAAGTCCTGACTCAGAAACTTCATAATGTGCACTATTGAAAACTATTCATGGATATATTTATTTTAATATCAGACGTAATTACACCCTCCAAGAATACTGTCATCCCTCTGAAAAAGCAGGAGGTGATGCACTTCTGTTAAGGACTTCTTCACTGTCAAAAATCGTGGTTGCATGCGTGAAAAATTAACAAGACTTATTGTACAAATTAAAAAAAAGATTCACCGCAAATTTTCTGTATTCTTTTTTCCTTGTGAAGAAGATTAAAATGATGAGATGAGAAGATCGATGCCACTCTCATGTCTGTACGCTAAATTTGAAGCTGCCACCAGCAGTTGGCTAGCTTAGCTTAGCATAAGGACTAGAAGCAGGGGGAAACAGCTAGCCTGGTTCTGTCCAAAGGTAACAAAATCCACCTACCTGCACCTCTAAAGCAATTAACACTTTAATCTCGCTTTTTTAATCCATACGAAAATCCGTTTTCAGTCTTTATGCTAAGCTAAGCTAACCATCTCCTGGCTGTAGTTTCATATTTAGCGTGCGTGGTATCGATCTCCTCATCTGACTCTCTCTCTCAGGTTTCTGTGCAGCTAAACAAATCATTTGTTCCTCATTTGTGTCAATAATCTTATTGCAGTTTTGTTTTCAATGAACATAACAAAGGTTAAAAAAATGTATTGCTTTCAGGAAATGAATAAGCCTCGATACGCACGTGCATAAAATGTGTTATATTATTCTCACTATGACGATATGAAATCCAAACCTGTAGCTCACTGTGCTGCACCTAACCTCATGGTTGAGGACGTTTGTCTTTGACTCAATTAGTCTAACCTGTTACAACCTGTTAAGTGTGTGTTTACCGGATATGTGAATAGGTGTGTATGTGTCTTTTGTGTGGAAGGAGTCCAGACTTTCGCTTTCTCTTTCTCCTCTTTCAGTTCTGCTCTCTGCGTGTCCTTTATGCTAATTTTGAAGAAGCATCGCTGAGTTTGGCTTACAAAAAAATACAGAGTTCATGGTTTAAAGGGTCAGCGAACGTGATGCACAACTGCATAGTAATGCTACTCTGACTGTGACTCTGTGAACGTGAGAAGAATGTAGTAGAAACGCTATCAAGTCTGTACCTGCAGTCAATGGTGCTCAATGGAGATGAATACCGGCTGTTATGTGTTTTCAGGCTGCACTGAAACTTAATGAGGCCATAAAAGCAAGAGTTTAGTTGATTGATAAACCAGGACAAAACAATTCTAGAAACTCTTAATAGGAGCAGGTTTATTTTTTCTAGCCAAATTTGAATTCATTATTTTTCGAATTAAAAGTGCCCACTCTGCATTCATCAGCAGGGAATCACTTGTTTGCCCTCTCCACCACCTACCCTCTCCTTTCACGCTGAACTTGCAGTACTGTCACTTAAGAGCAATATTTCAGTTCTCCTTTGAGATTCCGACTTTGGCAACGCATCACCTCAGCAGCACTCGAGAAGAGTCTTAAAGAAGAGTGTCATTAGTATTGCTTGGCTGTAGTGTTTCATTACAGCACAAGTCAAGCCTAGTGTTATATTATGTGGGTGGGGTGTGCTTGCGTTTATTATGTGTCGTTTGATGTATGTCTTTAATCAGTTTTTATGGCTGATGAGTGCCACTCTTAGGGATAATACAGATAGAACTGACTCAACTTGACATCAACTATTTGTCATTTCTTTCCCTCTTTTCTCCTCTGATGTTCATCTCTCTTTTTCTATCTCCGTCTTACCCTACACGGCTTTCCTTTTCCCCCTTCCCCTCTTCTCCCTAGGAGCTCCAGTGTCTGGAACGATCAAATTCAGCCCTTCAAAAGGAGATTGCCTCGTTGAAAAAAGACCTCCACCTCTATGCGACGGCTCTGGAGCGCCACAAGCCCTTCTGCTGCCTCAGAGCCTCCAGCTCAGCAACCCGCCTCTTGGTTTCCCCCTTGGCCGACTGTCAGACCGGCTCCAGCCCTCCTGGAGCACCTACCCAGGCCTCAAGCTCCACTTTGGCTGCTGCCCCGTCACTCTCTACCTCCTTAACCTCCAACCTGGGTCTTCAAACCCTTGACTGTGTTGGAAGCACTCATATCCCCTCTTCAACTCCTGCTCCAACAACTACAACATTAGCCTCATCTACCGGCTCGTCTGCTGGACTCTTCACTTCCTCCATCTCTGTAACTGTTCCTTATTCTGCCTCTTTCTCTACATTCTCGGCTCCTCACTCTTTGTTTAGTGAACATCCTCCTTCTCTAATCACATCAAGGTCGACAAATGCTACACCTGTCTGCACCAGCCGTGTTTCAAACCCTGTACCCTCCAGCTCTCTCACCACAGCTGCTCTGCCTCAATCTGGGCAGGACACCATCCATGAAAATTCTTCACTGTCAGCAAATGCTTGTTTTTCTACACCTTATCCTGGCGCACTGGATGCCTTTCTAATGAAACAAGCCTCTTTTCAAACGACCTCATCTAATGTAGTGCCCCCTTACTCCCAGTTAGCGGTGGAGAATGCAGGTCTAGTATTGCAAGGTTGTCCCATGAATGTGCCCCAGCTTGATCCAGGTCAGTTTAGCGGCAATCCAGTCAATTCAAGACAGCCTTGTTCTCTTTTACCATCAACTCTTCAAGACCCTGCTCTGCAGTCCCTCTCAGTGTTGCCTCAATCAAACCCGGAGCCACCTCCTGCCTCCGCTTTTGCCTTAAAACCAAGTTATGGCCGACACGTTACACCTGCGTCCCTGCTTTCACTGCTCACTGTCCCGAGTCCCCTTAATGTGTCTCAGACCAGCTCCAGCAGCTTTGATGGACCTCTCTCTCAACCTCTGCCCCCGCTGCCACCGTTCGGGGATCCCTTCAGAGATCTCTCCCTTTCTGAACTCCTGGAGGACAATGATTGGATTATATAGTAAGTGGGACTAGTAACCAGTAGCACTACATGCCACATAGCAAAGGAAGACCAGTTTCCTTGTGCCAAAATGGACATTTAATTTATATATTTCTATATTTTAAGCAGTTTAACCAAACTTTAGAGTTTTTATAACCAGGTTGGACCAATGCAATTCAAACTCAAGTGGCAAATCTGGAGTCAGATTTTTTTTTTTACCTCTACAGCTGCTAAAATCTAAAGACCAAAACTCTTTACAATAAGTTAGTCCATAGTTTTCCAAGCCCTTGTAGATGAAATGTGAACCAAACTATGAAATAATATCCAGCAGCTTGCAGGTTTTTTCATTTTTCGAATAAATCACAGATAGGCGTTATCCCTTAGTCCAGAGATGAGACACGGAAAAACTTATTTGACATTTGAAACTTTGACATGTAATTTTAGACAGGGTGGAGTTCTCACTTCCTTGCAACTTCAAGGAAATCCCATTGAGAGAATTTTCCATCTGTGCCTGTAGCCGTAGCGTGAACATACGATTTGCCAAAGAGAACCACACAGTCCTGGCCTGGCTGCATATTACAGTCATTATGATTTAACTCAAGGAAACTTTATTCTTTATTTTTTTCCTTTTCTTTTTACCTTATTTAATTATTAAACACACGCTCTTTCCTCACACTTATTTTGCTGCTACTGATTATTTATTTATGTATTGCAACATTTGAATCCAAGACAAAAAGTCAGAAAATTTGCTGATTTTGTTTTGTAAAAGCTACAATATATATTTCTACATTTCCTATGATAAAATCTACTTTCTTCTTCGCTTCAAATAATATAATTACATTATTTCTACTTACTGTAATTATGCTTCTATATGATTCATTGTTAATTTAGGTCTCTTACCAGGCTTTGCTTGCAATTGTGGATTACCAGCCAGACAAAGTGGGGAACTGCCCAGGGCCCCAAACCCTCAGGGGCCCAAAAGTCCCCACACTGAACGTGTGACTGTTGGTTTGTGGTAATTTGATTAATTGCAAATAGTAAATAGTGTGAGTATCTGTATAATTTATGTATAAAAATGCATATTCCTAAATACATTTGTGTAACTATATAACCACAAACAGAGGATCACTAGGGGCTCACATATTTGCCCTGGGGCCCCCTAGTGGTTAAATCCAGCCATGATTGCATGTACAATTTACAGGACAGCTCAAGACCTTTATTTTCAGAGACTGCAATGCCAAATCCAGCCAAATGTATGTATGTATGGCATCCCATATTTTGGGATTAGATTGTACTAATGTAAAACCTGAGTTTCACCGGTCTGTTTTACAAACAAAGTTGTTTTTACATGCAGTGCGCGGACGACAGGCCTGCACTCATCTGTGAGGGAGAAGCAGTACACAGCAGGATGGGGTGATGAGGTTGTCAGGGACAGCTTCATTAGGGATGATGATGTTGTCAGGGTCATCAAGTCAGACACAGGTCTAGTGACCCACGGACACCCCTGTGGGTCTAAATCTATGAGAACAAGAGCTGTATAATTCATAATTCCCTTTTTGTGCTCATTTCAAGTGAATCCAATGAGAGAAATATGACTCCCTCTCCCTATAACCGACAACAAAAGAACCATGGGGCTGGTGAAACCTGTTGTATTATAATATATATATGTTGTATTAACTACTGCTGTAAGGAAATTAAATGGATTATATTTGAGGAAATGTAGCAGGGCTCCAGCACAATGATTGTATCAAAATGACGATTTGGGGTTTTCAAAGGATGATTTAAGTAGGCCTAGTTTATTCTGCTTTATAAACACTATATCTCTAGATATAGTTATTATGGCCATTTTGCATTCATCATGCATTAGATTAATATATTTATGATGTAATACTGTTTGCAATATAAAAGTTTGGTGCAAATAAAAACATTTTATTAAAACATGTTTATTTCACGTTTGTTCAATTTACAATTCTGTTCTCTATGTAATACAATATTCTAATATAATAATATGTAACTATAAATATGACGCTTCTTACAAATGAAAAGTTGAATTCATTAGCAATAAAACGTACCCTTGATCAGTTTAATACACTCAAGTAATACACAAGTTTTGCTGCTACAGCCTTATTTGGTCTGGCATGACCGGTAGCTTATAGTGGCTAATGATCGCTAATGTTATCCAACTTTAGATATATGACACTGTATAACTGACATTATTTATGTTACACTACATTTTAGCATTTTAACATAAATGTTTTGTGGCCACAAGTGACATTATTCCACAAGAGTTCCATCGTCTTGGTTTAATAGATTTTACATGTTTAATACTGCAGATTGTTGCTTACGTATAGAACATTTTTAGTCAGTCGTCGGCTTTTCCTCTAGCGCCATCATCAGGTCAAATTTTTTATTCGTCCAATACTTTGGTTTTTGACCAAATACCTGCAAAGCTAATGGCATTCCCATCAACCTCAGCTGTACTTTGTGTATTGCGCCAGTTGGGAAATCTTAGCACGCTAACATGCTAAGCTAAGCTGGTGCCTGGTCAGAGGCGGGACCTTAGTTCGAACTGAAACTGTTTGAGGAGTATTTTTGAATGTGCATTGTTTTCTTTTGTATGTAGTCTACTTTTGGAAGTACAATTTCTTTTTGAGGACTTAAAGACGTATGGAAGCTTTATATTACACTTGTATGGTGCCACTATGTTGTGTTGTGATAGGTCTATTTATCTTTTAAATCAAAATTGTAAGCACAGGAAAGTAAGACGCTGTAAGATACTGTAATGTTAGTAATTAAAGTAGATATGAGAAATGGTAAATGAATGCTGTTCGGACTTGTGTGTGTGTGCATACTTCATGCCACCCTTGTATAAGTCAGTGCCCCACTTGGGCCACCCCAGTCAAAAAAGTCTGGTCGCCACTGCTGCTAGCATGGCTAGACCTTTTAGTCTTGTTAATAGATTATACTGCCTATTGTTAGAGTTTAGACAAAAGTTACCACAGTTGTTATGGTGTACAATACAATAATAGAGTTAACCAGAGTGTTTTCTAAGTGCCATTGTCCTTAACAGACCAACATTAACAGCCTCTGGTGATAGCAAATGAGAAGCAGACCAGCAGCGCTCCCAGGCACTTACCGGCCTGCCGGTCCCCCCGGTGTTTTTCTCAGAAGGCAACCGGCTGAGCTCATCTGCGACACAACACAGAGGAGGAGGAGGAGGAGGAGGAGGAGGAGGAGGGACACAGGAGGAGAGAAAGGGGCGCAGGCGCGTGGTAGCCTATAACGCACGCCCTTGTACTGGATATAAGATCATAAGCATGGAGTGTGTTTATGGTGAGAAGAGCAGTAAGGAGGGTTCAAGTCTGGCAGCGCAAACACACCAGCAAAACACATTCAGTGCCTGCCAGCCAAGGTGTGACTTTGAGAAGGAGATGAAAGCGCGTGGATAATTGCGCGTTTTAATGCGCGAGCGTGTGTGTGTGTGTGTGTGTGTGTGTGAGAGAGAGAGAACAAGTGCCTTAGTGAAGAGAAGAACAATGGATGGGACTTGATCCTCAAAGCCAACTACAACCCCGCGTACACGCACAAACAACACACGCGCGCGCTCACCTCAAATAAGAAGCGAGGAAAATGGGGAAAGGGAGGAGAGGAGTGGGGGAGGCGGGTTAGTCAGACAGAAGCGTCAAAGCAGTGCGCTGCTGCAGAATAGGAGCGAATATTTCATATCATGAGACCGCAGCCAGAGGTTTGGCACAGGAGCGCGAGGCACTAATGACGCATCTGTTTATAATGAAACGGGTTTTGGAGGCAAAAGCCGTGCCACATAAATAAAGACAAATAAATAAATAAATCCATCCTATAGCGTCATCCGCAGTGAGGAGCCTTCCTCTCTCTCCTTGCACCACCTTTAGGCTGAGGAACCAGTGGCAAGACAGTCAGAGTGAGATAAGGGAGCATCCGGTCACGGCTTTCAAAATAAAACCTTTATTCTGGCGCCTGCCTTGTAGAGCAGTTTCACGCTGAAACAAGTAGGCTAAGTATGGCAAAGTGTGGCACTGACCAAACCTTTACTCTGCAGCTTCTCTTTTTTGGAGATACTAGGATATGCATGGAAGATCCAGGTGCGTTATTTTATCACTTTAGCAACTACCCAGTTTACCCACTTTAGAGTTTTCTAATGTAAATGTTAGCAGGACTGTGGAGCATGTCATTCAATTTTCATTTTGTATTAACCATGATTTTGTAGTTCTGGGGAGAAACGATGGACGAAAGAGATGAGTATCTAAGAATAACTACTCTGAAATTATTTACTAAGAAGAAGCTGCAAAAATATGTCCACAAATGTCAAAATAGAGACAAAATAGAGCAAATTAATGCAAATTCAGTAGGCCTATATGGAAAACATAACAAATAACCTCCTTGATCTTTCTCCACTGTCCACTGACCCCTTCTCTGTCAATACAGAGGGGAGCGTTTGTTCAGGATTCAGTCTAATGTTCTATTGTTCAGTGAGATAATTAAGAGACAAATCTTTCTCTGGCTTTTCTTGTCCCTTCAATGAAAATAAACAGGCTGTTTTCAGTCAACAGAAATAGTTTTGCACATGCTGATAGTCAGATACCACCACAACAAATATTGTTATAAAAGAAAGGATCACAGCTGGAGTATTAGAGATCGGCGTTTCAACACATCTTGCGTTTTAAGTGTGAGACTTTCTTGAGATGTCTACCTGCACGCCAGTACCTCACTTCAAAAGATATATTGTTATGTCAGTAAGCCTCTGTTAGGATCTAGGATATTGGTCTGATTTTAGTTATGTTTTGGTTTGAGTTCGGGTCTTATTTGGAAGAGTCTGGTTCCATGTTTCCTGTGTGTCTTGTCCTCCTCAGCCCTTGATTTGGTTCACCTGTGTCTGGTTACTCACCTGGTTCTGGTCCCCTCGTTAGGCTCCCTCTATTTATGTCTGTCTCTCCCCTTAGCACTTGTCAGGTCATTGTTTGATACTCTGTGGTCTCTGTTGGTTTGTTTCAGTTCCTAAGCCTAAGAGAGTTATGTGTTTTGGTTATGTATCTCTAGTCATGTATCTCTAGTCCTATGTCTGATGTCCTTTGTTCCTGGATTTTCTGTTACTGGACTAAAATCACACACCATGTAAGAAGCCTGTTTTCTGTTCTCCTGATCCTTCAGTGTTTTGTGTTTTGGACTTACCGTGTTTTTTGCTCATGTCTACCTGCTGTCATCCGTACCAAGATCAATAAACCTTGTGTTTCACTTTCACCTACAAGTTCATCTGCATTTGGGTCCCACCACTACAATACCATTACCCACTACCAGATTGTCTCTGTAAAACCTAACAGTCTCACACTGCAGGCCCAATGAGCTAGGTGGGCAACTTCCCCAGTGACCCCCAGGGGCATTGAAAAGCCCCAGGCTAACTGCACAACAATTGGTTAATTTTATTAATTGTAACTTTCTTTGGGAAACGGGAAGCAAGGCCTAAACAGCGAGGCCCTGTCTTGAAAGGGCCCTGTATCAAAATCTACCTTTAAGACCTTTATAATTTCAGCTATGCTTAAATTGTGCATGTTTTTAAATTAGTTTGTGTCTAATCATATTACCACACTGCAAACCTGAGGCTATATAATATTCCAACGTAGGTGCAGGCTATGTAGTGCATAGTACAGAAAAGGAGAGGAACTTGGGTTATTTTGGACCCAGCAGCTCATTTTTGCCCCAAATTAATCCGGCCATGAGTCAGTTTATATAAACCAACGCACACCTTTATTTTCGCTAGCTCTTATTTTATTTTGAAGGTCAGCATGCCTCATTTCCTGTGTATTCCTGACTCACCGCGTGCTTCTTGACGCAGCTCGCTGAGGCGCTGTAGGACGACCGGATAACGGGATCCGAGGAGGGGGACAGGAGCAGAACGCGTCAGTCTGACAGACATAGACCGGGTGCTATTGTATAACACAGGCCTTCAGTCTGTTTTCACTCCGGGCTGCTGCTGCCAGGAGGAGCGGAACCTTTATTTTATTTTTCTGTTTTCTTCTTCTCTCGCCGCGGAGGTATAGAGACGCGCGGAGCAGCGGGGCTCGCTGTTGTATCGGCCGCTGGCGGAGGACCTGCACATGTCGGCGCGGTGAGGGAGCGTTTGTTTCCCCGCCCTGATACGGTTGGAGGAGGCTGTGTGGAGGAGCTATTAACCGCGACGAGAACAACATTATCCACCTCTGAGAAAAAAAAAAATCAAAATAAGCAGGTGCGGCCGTTTTAACGGTCGAAAGAGGATCCGTTAAAAACGAGCGAGAAGGACAACAGTGATGCGGCAGCCGAGGTGGGCCCAGATTGATGATTTTATGATATCATCATCCACCGCCAGGACCTATCACTGATTTTATTGATAAGGTGCATCATCGAGGAGAATAAGCTATAACCTGACCTGGGGTCCGTTTGTTTGTTTTTTGATCTGGATAAACAGGAGGAGGTTGATCGGTGCTTGATTGCAGTGGTTTCTTTACACAAGGAGCTGTGTGATCAATAATAGACACAAATAGCCTATCCAAATTTAGGCCGAAGACTTAATGTGTGTGTGACGCCAATACAGCAGCAGCAGAGAGGCGTGTGTGTTTGTGTGTTTGTGTGTGTGTGTGTGTGTGTGTGTGTGTGTGTGTGAGGAGACGCGCCTGTCTGAGCATCATCTGGTAGCTGCACAGGCTACTCCTCCACGGGGATGATACACAAGCGACTTCTCATCTGTGCGTGAAAACCCCCCAGAAGATTCAGGGATGATGCTGATGCTACTGCTGCCATTTCCAGCCCGGCTCTGATAGAGACAGCGAGGCGCACAGCACGGGACTGGACATCCAGAAAATATCTCTCCTCTCCTCACCTCTCCTCCGCCTCTGCACCTTCTCCCTCCCTTTATCTCTCACCCCTCTCCTCCTCCCTCCTCCTCCTTCTTCTTCTTCTCCTCCTCCTCCTCCACCACCCCGGGGCGTCTATTCATTCTGATCAATTGATAATTTGTGATTCAGAAAGCCACCCACTCCTCCATCCTCTCCCCCATTCACCCATACATCCTCTCAAGCACCTCTTTTACGCACTCACACGCGCAAAGGCACGCACGCACGCACAGCCACCGCATCACCACCCGCCATCTACAGCCATCATGGAGACGACCAAGCTGCCTCCGTCCAGCCCGTCCTCGCCGACCACCAGCTTCTCGGTGCCGTCCGCGGAGAAGGTGGACGGCTTCCCGCGGAGGTCGATGCGCAGAGCCCGACAGAGGAGGTCCCACAGCTCGTCCCAGTTCCGTTACCAGAGCTCCCAGGTGGAGCTCACCCCACTGCCCCTGCTCAAAGGTGAGACACTGCTTTAAAGTAGCAGCCATGGGTCAATGTCAGAAACATAATAGTGATAGACCTACCTAAGGGAAGAAAAGTCCAATAAGGTTACCATAAACTTCACTTTGATGAAACACCTCTAGATGAAAGTGAATGCCATTTCCTGACTTTAGAGACTCCCACTGGTCAGTACTGTGGGTAAGGTCTATAGTGTATTTTCTATTGATAGGTGTCCACTGATACATATTGTCCTCTCTGTCCTTTTCTTTTCTAACTGACAGAGGTGATAGCAAGGGCTATGACTGATTGTCTGATAGGAGCCAGTCTGGTTTTGGATTTTTATTTTTTAACTGCCTGTTGTTGGAATATTCTGTTTCAGGGCTGAGACTAACAATTCTTTTCATTATAAATTCATCATTTTTGTCAGTTAAATAACAAAAAAAACAGGGAAAGATGTCCATCCCAGTTTCCCAGAGTCCAAGATGACGTCTTCAGATCTCACGTTCTGTCTAACCAGCAGTCCAAAACCCAAAGATGTTCAGTTTACAGCGATTTAAAACAGAGAAAAACAGCAAGTCCTTACATTGAGGAAACTGACATCAGTGACTTTTTTGTGTTTTTGTTTGAAAAATGACTCAAATGTTTAATCGATTATGAAAATAGTTTTATACAAATGTTCTGTCTCTCGACTAATCGATTAATTGAATCATTTCAGGTCTTTTCTGCACCTTCTTATGTTTAGGCAATATTGAGATTAAATTATTGCAGATGCAGATGAGGATCAAAGGGGATATAACTGGAAAATTATACAGTAGGAGGGCAAAATGCCCTTCTAATTATCCTAATTTTTAGCAACAAGCATCAACTTAACATACTACTAGATGTTATCTCCAATACCTACCTAAGTACATTTCAAAGTGCAGGTTTCAACAAAGCATTCACAACTAAGACAGTATTTTTTTGCGTTGTAATCTTGTTGATTATGAAAGTTAGTGTGTGTGTGTTCTTTTTTTGTTTAAAAAAAAAAATGCTTTAAAGTGTGGCTATGAATGAGTTTGTCCAAGCATTCAACTTCAAATTCATGCATGCAGAGTCAGCGAGCTTGATCGCTTACACACTCATTAAAGCACAGTACCATCAAACATCTGCTCGCCTCCTTGATTGGTTGTTAGGGAAATGAGAGAAGCATCTCTCTAGTACGAGGCCTCTCCTCTTGACAGACCTCTGTTTGGAATAAGAACTGCTTCTTTTGTTTGCATTAGATTTACCTCAAACCAAAATACATGAAACACACTTTGTACAAACTGTGGTAAAGATCTTCACATTCAGACTGGTACGACATCCGTTATAAAGGCAGTCGGAGCTGCACTATTTGCAGGTCTGTTGCCATAGCTCTTGATCCAGGTCACTTTGATCTCTACAAGCTTGTTCAATATCCTCTCAGAATGAAGGCATGAGGCTGCAAAGACATGCATTGGCTTTCATTTTATACTGTAGTGCAGTCTACATTGTCTATAGACCAACCAGCGCAACCTGCAGACAGGTCTGGGTGGGGTTTGGTGTCATACAGAGGACAATCACAGAAAAGTAGGATGTAATTTTTCTTTAGCCAGGATCGAAATAGCTAAATTAATTGACAAGAATTGGAGTGATTCATTGATTAATCAAGTTGTTGGAAAACTAATCGGCAGTAATTTTAATTTCTTTTAGGGCAGTTTATTGAGCAAAAATGCCAAACATTTTCTGATTCCAGCTTCTCAAATGTAAAGATTTGTTTGTTTTCTCCATTTAATATAGTTGATATGAATTGAATATTTTTGGGTTTTGGACGGTTGGTTGAGAAAACAAGGCATTTTAAGAGGTCACCTTGGGCTCTGAGTACTTGAGTTGAGCAATTTTCCACTCTTTTCTGACCTATTATATACTCAGTGATTCATCGATTAATCAAAAAACAAACAAACAAAAGAAAAGGACAGATGAATCCATCATCAAAATGATCGTTAGCTGCCACTAGAGTAAACATCAGCATGGGTAGAGGGCAAAAAAGAATGGACGTATGATGAAAAGGTACTCATTGCTAATAAAATGACCTAAAGATGGTGTGTTAAAGCCACACTATGTCATTTCTGAATGAAGAAATGACACATTCTTCCTCTTACAAATTAAAAGTTTAACCCTAACTGAATTCTGTACACTCAGGGGTTTTGCTGCTACAGCCTTGCTAGGTCTGTTATGACCAGTAGCTTTTAGTGGCAGTAGCTAATATTAGCAAGCCTAAGCTTGATGTTGTTGTGTAACTGACATTACTGAGTCAGTTCACTGAGTTTATGGCTCTTCTATACATGTGCTGCCATTACGCTACGTTTTAGCACTTGCTGCACACTCGCTTTAACCCCTAAAATATGTTTTCTTGCTAGACTTTGTGTTTGGACACGTCAGCGATGCCCAAATCAATATTTTTGTACCTTTTCTTTTGGTTCAAACAAGACCTATCCCTTCATGTTCTTTCACCTTTTCTATATTTGCTTTCTCAAGAGCTGATCTATATCTGTTTAACTACGCCTCTTCCTCCACCCTGCGTATCTTCTTTCTCTTTCTTTCTAACCTGTGTGTCCTCATATATGCCTCTGACCCCTCTTTATAAGGTTACTCCCCCTTTCATGTAGCCTGCAATCTCTTCCCATTAACCCTCTATGAAAAGAAGACCTTTCTGCTTTTAGAGATGGTACGAGGTGCGTGTCGGCTGTGTGCGCGCTCTTATGTGTTTTTACACCTCATCTCCCTGGCTTCGACTTCCTCTCAGGCCCGTGAGCGAGGGCTGTGTGCAGCATGATGATGGAGCGTTTTTATTGTATCTTTACGGTACCTTTGGTTCAGACCTCTCTCTGTGCATACGTGTCGTAGCCTTCACAGACAGAAGTCCCAGTTATCACATAGCTGCTGCACCGCTGCGGCACTGTTTCTGGATCCCCAGGAGGAACTGATAGTAAGATCATGCAGCACCGGCACAGGAGAAAAGCCTGGTGTGGGGAAGTCTGTAACAGGGAGTATGTAGGCCAAGTGTAGACAGACTTGTGGGTGTTTTGCCCTCCAGGGATTCACGTTCCCATTGTTAATTTGAACTCCTCCTCCTGTTAACAATGCTGAGCAAAACTTCATTCCTGCTCACAGTTTTGGGCTGAATATGAAACATAATAGATGCAGAAAGACATGGCATATAACAATGAACAAGATGTGACAAAAGAAAAAGGTAAAATCCACCTGGAAACACTTGAACACTGTCAAGAAACAGCTTCTAGTGTTGAACATTGCCTTCTTATGGATGAATTTAGTTGTTTGATGTTGTATTATAGACAACTAGACCAAAAATATTGCATTTTCAACACAGCTACAATGGTTTGACAGCAGGGAATGCTCAAAATTATCAATAGTTAGCACTGAGTTTTAGATATTAGTCTAAGAAAAAGCAAGAGGTTCAATATTTTGGACCAACAATCAAAACAGGAAGAAATCCATTGTAGAAGAGGCAGACATGCTGATGTCTAGCCTCAATCGATCAGAATGCAACGCAGCCACAGCTCACATCTTTGCAGATCTGTCATCAGTTGTGTATGAAACATATCTTCCTCTAAAATTACTTTTTTTATTTTTTATTGGAGCAACCAGATGTTTTCCTGTGTCTGCTCTGTCTGCTCTCAGTTTTTCTCGACCTACTGAAAATGTAGGGAGTTCACAAATTACCGACTGGAATGCACTGAACATTATACATTGTTGTCTAACAGAGAGTCTGTATCTGTTTCCCTTGATGTCACCAGTTCAGTGCTTGTCAGGCTTTTTTTAAAATTTCAGTTGATTGGTTCTGGTGTTGAAACAGGTCAATTCATGGGTCAGTTCCTCTGCAGACGTTTTGTGCATCCACCATGTATGATGTATGTGGTGTGGTAAGATTTCAGTATAGTTAATCTAGCTCTTGCATGATCTTGTCATGAGCGTCACTAATATTTCTCTGCACACAGTTTAAGGTGTTAAGTGAGACAGTTGATCTTAAGATGAGATGACTACACTGTTGTTGTGATGCTAAACACTGAACCGACCAATAAAAGAAAGGCAGGGATGGTCAAGGCAGCCATTTAATCAAAAGATGAGGGGTGAATGATACAGGGTCTCTATAATCCCTTTTACAGTGTATTCATTTATGGCCACAGGCCTGCAGCAAACACATGCCCATGCACAGGCATTTCACCCCTTTCCGGACAGTGTTCTTGAACCTGAGCTTCACTTCAGAGTGGTTGCACTGTACTGCAGTGGACGGTTTATTTACCCATGGATGTACTTGTTTCAAACATGGAACTTATGGTGAGTTTTTCCTTCAAGGTCTATTTCATGAAAACACAGCACCCTTCTAAAGCATCTCAAACAGTTAGTCTTCTATAAGCAGCTAACCCTACCTCACCTTTCAGTAGGCATTTGTGTTGTTTATCAAACTAAAACTCTGTAGTAAAAAATGGAGACTGATCACTGCCTTTGCCACTATTAGCAGTTGCTCCATTTCAAGTGGTTTCTCTTTTTTCACCATCTAAATGTTCCCGTTAAAAAATGGAGCTTTAATGTAAGTACTGCTAAGATTTTTCAGACAGGGCCCCAAATGAGATAATGATTAAGTCAAGCCGAGGCACCAGAGCTCGATAAACTTAGTGTTTCTCTGGAACCTAGGCAAATTGAAACATTTACAATCTGCTATCACACAGTTACAGAGCCACCAGATGGGTATCAAAAATGTTTTCAGACACAGTGAAAGCATTCCCCTTCTTTGCTGTCTCTCTACACTTTAATCGCCACATTAAATAATAAAATAGGCCTACTTGAGGATGGTGTCCAGCAAAGATGGTGCTGGGAGTTAATGGTTCTGGAAGCTAGCCCAGTAGAGCTAACGGGCTAACATCCATTTGTACAGAATCAGACTGCAAGTAAGAAAAACAAATTGCTTTGAAAGGCAGAATACCATCCATCCATCTATCCATCCATCCATTGAGGATGTAGCTGTTTTAATCTAAACAACCTAACCTGCTAATGTGAAAAATGATCTACGTAAAAAAAATAACATTTATGTAACAGTACAAGGCTGCTATTTGCATTTAGACAACAGACGTACTGTTGAGAACAAGTAACAGGTTATATTTTGTAAAAGATGCATCAATTGTTCCTTGGCATGAGTTTGCCAAACTGCATGAAATGCCCCATAGCTTGTCATATAAGTTATTGGTTGCAGATTTCTCAGATTTGATTATTGAGTTGGTCCTTGGCTTTCTCCTGGTTGTCCTCCTCCATGTCTTTAGTTACACTGCAGCTCTCTGTCTTACCAGAGAACAGGCTGTTAGCGCAGCGCTCCTCCCCAGCTGCGATGCTCTCCCCTAGGGCTGCAGACACCAGGCTTCCCGGTCACGGGTGTTGTGCTGTCGCCGGCAGGCTAACCAGACTAAGGTCACATTCCTGCCCAGCATCTAGTTAGCAGATAAAACAGAATCATGATTAAGATTTATGTTTTGTTCACAGGCAATTTGTACAAATGCAGTTTAGGATGATTTTTCATTTAAACACAAGAAGATTGTTGAACCAACTGTCTCTGTCTGTCAATAGTAGAGGATCCTACAAACAAACCATCTAGATTCCTTGCTTTTGACCTTGAGATGTGCTCGGTTTCAAATGCCTCTGTAGTTCATTTGTAGACTTTTCCACCTCTTCGTCTGGTGCTCTCTCCCTGCACTGGGAGCTAAAATGCATCTGAATCCTATCTATATAATGAAGAACACACGTTATGCATTAAGCATGTACCGTAATCCGAATGTGATCAGCTTTGCCGCATCACTAGGCTTGCATTTTGATTCGACTTACAGTAAGGGTGAGTCATCTAGGTAAAAATACAGTCTACACAGTGTGACTGTACCTACGAAAAAGTATCCTCTTGAGGGGTAACACGCGGCATCAGCACGGATAGAAACATTGTCACCACAGGTAGCAATATTGTCATTGCATGTAAATGTCATGACCGCAGGAAGAGATCATTAGAAGCATCATAGTAGAAGCATCATCTCTGTGTGTAGAAATATCAACCGAGTATCCATCAGAGTAGGTAGAAATGTAATTACATCACTGCAAATTGAAACGTTGTCACTGTGAGTAAAAACATCTTCACTGCAGGTAGAAATATTATCATTGTGCATAGAAATGTAATTACTAATACAAATGTGATCCGGATGGCAAATTACTGTAACACGATAAGAGATGTAGGTTAGGAATAGGTTTGACATTTGTGGGTTTTTACTATGGAGTAGGTCGGTGATTCTATTCTGAGCCGAGCGAGCATGAGCTCTTACAGAGGCACTGCAGTCACCTAGCGTTCATTAAGGCCTGAGTGTGTGCTTGTGATTGTGAATAGCTTGTATGTATGCAGGGCGATCATGGGACACTTGCTGGTCTATCTTGAGATCTTGGGGAACAGTGTTGCAGCCAGCAGCTACCTCAGCAGGAGCTCAGAGAGAAAACAAAACAAAACAAGACTTGAGCAGCATCACCTAAATAAGTTGAAATTGGAGTCAGTACCATATATCCGCTCCTTAAATTCTCTCCTGGTTATAACAATAAACCCAATCATTGTCCATATGTATAAGATTTGGCAACAAGTTCGAAAGAAAACAGGTGGAGCCCTTCAGACTTTTGAAGAGCTCTCCTCCTGTACCCCGCACTCACTTTTTCCAACACCTCCAGGTTAGGCACTTTATCATCTGGGTACAAGATGGCCACCTACAACCATTAGAGGAGTTGCCTCTAGATAAACTTGTGCGTGACAAACAGGGAGGAAGAGGGCTTATATGTTATCCTTTCTCAGGAATTTTTCGACTCATTGGGTGAGAAGTGTCTCATTCATAGAATATACTACACCCCTGACAGGCTGCACAGAATAAAACCCCAGTATTCCCAGTTCTGCCCAAAATGTAAAACTGGAATAGGAACCCTGGTACAAGTACCTAGTACAAGTTCTGAGCCTGCTCATGTCTAAATTCATATTGGATCTGTGCTTAATTGAGCTGACACCTATGTGATTATAGTTTTGTACATTGTTGCATTATTTGGCCCAAGGGCTGTTATGTTACAAAACCAATAAAGATAATGTTAAAAAAAGGAAGGTCATAGCATACCTGTTGTATAGAAAAAAGACATCCCAACATTGTGCCTAATTTTCTAAATTTAATTGGGGGCATTTGCAAACATGTATCTGTATTTGGAAGTCACAAGATGATCATACTAAAACTATTCCTGTAAACTGTGTGTCACGAGAGGCTGTAGTTTTTTTTATCGTCCTAGTTAAAAGAAAAACCAAATTTTGTCAGGCGCACCATCTGATCTGGAAAACAGCAGCAGATGAAGTTAAAAAAATGTAACTTGTCCAATTCTTACCACAGCTGTTTCTTATAGTCAACTTTGGTGTTGAATGTCTTCTCATCAAAAATTAATAACTAGTTGTTTATTATTATCTCCCACACCAATGGCAAAGCAGCAGTGCTGCAGAACAGCAGCAGGCCTAATTGCTGTTTTGAAAATGAATCAACACGCTCAGCTCCAGTACGCTTATCTGGGTAGCTCAACAAAAAATCATTAATAGAAAAACACTCACGTCAAGTAATTAATAGATACTGTAGATGTGTCATGCAAACATCCTTCAGTGTACAAACTAGCACCAGCATGTCTAATTGCTATTTGAACCATGTTTAAGAAATATCCATAAAACAAAACAGCCATGCATGATGGTTTCTGTCCTTGACGTTTCCATCAGTGGCTGTCAGCAGTATAGTGGCTTTTCAAAGGGCCGCTGAGTGACTTCAAATAACTATGTCAGGCCCTAAAAGGATGTTGTGTGAGCTTAGAGAGTGTTAAATCTCCCATACCTGCACGAAACCCATCCTGCTGGTTGGTGTTGGCATTTAAGCATCTCTAAAAGCCACGAAATACCCTGCAGATATATGATGAGCACTACAGACAATGTAATTGAATCAGGCTTTGTTGCACAGAGTAACAGATGGCGAGGTGAACCAGAGTGAGATAGCAGGAAGAATTAAATGGTGTTGGACATTTTAGGTAAAGTAGTAATGTGCAGTATCACTTTATGTGCTCATTCTCCCTGTTAAAATCAGAAAGGATGATCCCTATTGCAGACCAGCAAGTAGGGTTTCTTGCAGTACTGCATCTAAACATTTATCTGATTATGCTATCAGTCCACAAGATTGTGTTTAACAGGTCATAGTGTGCTTTTGCAAGCTTTCTGTTTCTATGAAATGATAGGAAATGCATTTAAAATGCTCCCTCTGCTGTCTGCGAAAGAACAAAAATACACTGTTGCTTGTGTTTCATTATGTACTCAAAAATGGGCCATTTTCACTGCTAACAATGGAGAGATTAGAAGGAAAACATGCCATCAGACATGCGCATTATGACATCTTAAAGACCACCTCATAAAATATAAGTGAGGGTATCATTTTAAGGACATGCTGTACCAGCCATATAAAGGTGCAAAAAGACTGTAAAGTAAGCTTTTAAATTGAAAAATTCGTGTTTGAAGTGAAAAGAATCAACAGGACAGGGTTGATTTGTTAGGATGCACGTTTCACTGATGTCTGACAACTTTTCTCATTGTTTTTTAAATTTCAAAATTAATTCCATTATGTTTTCATGTTTACTCTTTCACTGTAAAGGCCTGGTCACATCACCATTTAAGATTTTGCATTGAAATTATTTAATTTCAATAAAATCGGCACAATAAGTGGATTTGCTTGCATGGGCGAAATAAATTGTGTAAATCTTTTGTGTCAAGTTCAACTTTGCTGAACAAAGTTGGCATGCAGGCCAATAGCAAACTTTGAGGCGATGTAGAGCCTGAAAATGGAGGAAGCTATTGTAGCATATTAGCTGTATTTCACCATCCATTTTGATATAACCCTGCTCTGCTCCTGAAAAGAGGCATGGTTTGCAGATAGTATCAGTTGCAGTTTATATGCCTCTTGTATAAACTGTGTACTTATTAGCGACTGACCTTGCTAACTTACAGTTAGTTAGCAAGCAACTGATAGTTAGCAAGCTTGTTAACTCAGAGGGCTATTGTGACTGGCTGTTCCTGGCTGGCTAGTGTGTTAGCGGTTAGCTACATTAGTAAACCAACTAATCATGCCAGTAGTCATGCCACCAAGCTTTGCAAGCCACATATTTTGCAAAGATGCAAGGATGAATTTTGCTGTGTCACCTTCTGGTATGACCAGGCTTTAGCTTTAGAAAAAAAAGGAGTGTCTATTTGCATTAGCAAATGCATTGCATAGCATTGTTGGCTACGAACACCTGCATGGGAATGGTAATATTCAAGTTGTGTCTCACGTAAAGTCTTGTCTTTGGGGTCTGATAACGTCAATCCACCTTGATCATATATTGGTAAATTTATCTTGGTGTACTTTGACGGAAAATGTCAATTTCTCCATTGTATATATTTGATGAACTATGTCTATCCAGTCCTCAATCAAGGGAGCTTGGGGCATTAGCCACTCACGAGTTATGTCTTTTTTACATGAGGCCAGCAGAATTGTCACAGGGGTTCTATCTTTGGACTTTATCTTTTGTGGGATATTGCATAGGTGCATAGCAACATCGAATCTATAAGAGGTAGTGGTTCTGAAAGTCTGATGGATATTCTTCCAGTAAGCGGCCAGGGCAAGGCAGGACCAAAATATATGACCATGATTGGTATTGTTGGCCTGGCATTGCCTCCAACAATCTGAATTAATAGTTCTGCGTCGCTTCTGCTGAGGGGTAATGAAGAATTGAACCAAACTCTTCCAACAGAATTCCCTCCAAATGAGGGAACTTTTTTAGTAGTTTTCCACTGTATTTGGCAGATCATATACCACTCCCCTCCAGAGAGAACCCTATTACTTTCCCTGTCCCATTTCTTTTTGGGCAAAGATATGTTTTATTGCTGATGAACTAAGACTTTTCATTTGGAAGAGGAAGACTGTATTGTTTCTTCTTTTGACACAGTCTCGCTTTAAAAGTAAAACTTCCTCACTGGGAACAATGTGTAATGATATCAAAAGGGAAACTATTGTATGTATACTGTATGTTGCAACAGAGGAATACTGCAGACAGTCATTCATTTGGTAAAATTTGCTACAAGTAGCTGCTTCTGACAAATAGCTTAGTGTATTTCAAGTGTATTTCCCTGCTTAGATGTCATTTCTGTTTCCTTAGGCCACGATGTGATGCTGTACTCTGTAAATTGACATATTGCCTGTGCAACATGTAACATAACCTCACATAATCTAGATCACATGCATGAGAGGATATGTTTGTGTGTGTTTTCCAGCATGTCTGCTTGTGCACATTATAATAATGAATGTACGGCAAGCTCTGTTTTACTGTAAAAACAGTCACTTTCTCACACAGATTGTATGTGGGAGACTGAACTATATTGACTCTGTGTGTGTGTGTGTGTGTGTGTGTGTGTGTGTGGGTGTGTGTGTGTGTGTGTAAGGGAGAGGCCAGCTGGATGGCCTTGGTATTGGGTTACAGAAGGCATGGTGTAGTTTTTGCTCTATGACTGTCTCAGATCAATTAAGAGGGAGAGTTGGGGAGAAAATGAGGGGGGTGATGAAAGAAATGGAGTGGATGAGGAAAGAGGAAATGACTGAACATTAAGTTGACAGGTGGAGGAGGAACAGTGGGAGGAGGAGAGACGGCGAGATTAAAAAAAAGGCAGAGGATATTGCAGGGGAGAGGATGTAATGAAACGGCTAGCGATGCAATAACCACAACCACTGCTGTGTCACCAACGAAAGAGTTGATTCTTAAAGGAATACGCTGATGCTCGGGCAAATAAGCTCTGATTGAATCACCGCATGTTTCACCTTCGTGGGTGTTTAAATATGCATCTTGTGGTACTGAGGCAGTGCAAATCTAAGCAAACAAAAAAAATCAAATACTGGACATGCAGAGGTGACGTGTCGTGAATCAGTCTCGAAGGAAATTGTTAAGGAAGATTTGCTTTAGACGGGATGAGATACTGAAAGCAGAAAGTACGTGCGAATGTTTTGCAATGAATCACAACCAGCTTTTCAAAAACATGCTCAGACTTAATCAAGGACAAGAAAATGTGACATTTATTTTTTCATTTATCACATTTCCTTGTGTGTGACAAGCAGCAGCAGTGCAGAAAGCACCATGCCTGATGTATACGCTGCACAGCAAACCAACAGATTATTATTCAACAAGTGAGGGTTACAAAGCTGCTAATCAAATGTTGAGGATGTCTCCAGCTGGGATAAGCGTCTCCCGTATTTGTTTACTGACTGTCTCCAATTTGTGTTTACATTTTGCACAGCAAATATTGCTTTCAGAGGAGAATCTTAATATCTAAAATTCCTGAAAGTCATCCTGCGGTCATGGAGAATTTGGACTTTTACATAAAGGGGAGACAAGTGGAAAAGTCTGGTTTTATTGATTTTAATTGAAATCTATTTATTGATAGTGAGTCAGCTGATTATAGGGAGAGCAAGCGACAAAAAAATGACAGACATCAGAGCATACAGATATGAACCACAGCCTGTAACCCCCAGCTGGTCTCTGTTCATTCTGCTGTGTGGTGGAAATGTGTATTATTAGTATCACTGGATTATTTAAAGATGGGCTTAGCGCGCCACTTAATCTTTTGCCATGACTTAGCCTTCTCTCGCTGCCTTTGTTAAAGAGACTATGGGACTTTTCTGTCTGTGCATAATACAGCGTATTAAGACTTACTGCCATGTTCTGAAATCCACTGCCATCAAAATACAATGCTGTTTTTAAGCAAATGTCTTCTGATGCAGTAGCTGTCACTTTCATTGTTGATCAGTTTCACTTCAATAATTGATATTTTTCAGATGGTAGCCATCTTAATTTGGAATAAAAGTTTGTAAAGCTTTACCAGTCTGCCAGTAAGCACAAACTTCCATCAACACTAAATCCAAGGACATCATTCTTGTAATTTAAGGTGAAATTGATTTTGACCCTGCAAGCATCCTGTAGCATTTGGAATTCAGTCTCCATCTTTGACAAAATAATCTTCAACAAAAAAAGTTAATGCAGCTCAAGGTCAACTCTTTTGAGCTTTCATTGGCGAATTGAAGTTTGTTCAGTTCTCTCCATATACGACCTCTTGTTATCATGTGACAGGCGTTCCACACTTAGGTCATGTAAGGTCAACTGATCCAACTTCAGATCGACTGAAGACTGTGAGATACCATTGAAAAGTAGGCTAGTACGTGAAAAAGCTAGTAAGTTATTATAGCTAACATCGTAGCAAAGAGTTGTCCTTTTACACATCTATCAGACAACATTAGCATTCATTTGGAGTTGTTTCTGTCCACCTAATGAATGTAAGTCCAATATTTACTCTTCTTTTAGCTTTGTTTTGGTCTCCACCAACTCCTTGGGGGAATGTCTGGCTCTTTAGCTGCTAATTGCTCCACTATGTTCACCAGCTAGTTGCTAACTTTGTGTGATAAGCCATTTAGTGCTGGCTAGGAAGCACAAACTGAGGTAAAACAATTAAGTTGTGGATCGTATAGCCAAAACAAGGGGCTGAAAGATGATAACATGCTCCATAAAGCTGAGAGGAACAGCATATTTGGGGCTAATTCTAGGGTTGCCACCCATCCTGTATAATGCAGGATCGTCCCGTATTGAAAAATAAAATGCACTGTCCCTTACTGGATCAATAATGATTTGTCCTGGATTTTCGTGCACACCCTACTCTAATGCATACGCTACGGATTCATATGAGAAATAATAAAACCAAAAGAGTTTCACGAGACATGGCGGAGAAGGATTAAATCAGATTTAGCGGAAAATAATGACACCTAGAATCACAGGCAGTCATCGCTGCCCTTGTTACAGAGACTCTTTTTTAAATGACAGTGAATGCCTCCAGCAGATATACCAAACATTTTGCCCATGTCTATGATCTGATGTTTTAATCCCTAATATAATTGATGCAACTGTGCTTTACTCTTATTGACTCTTTATTTCCTTTTCATTCATGTTGAGAGTAGCAGAGGACTTTGAAGTTGATGCATAAAAACCACAAATCGTTGCATAAAAGTTCACCAGAATGCAGGAAAGGAAGTATCTAACACTCAAAATTTCATGGGGGAGGATCCACAGACCCCCCTCTTGATTTATGTCCCTCAGGCATCTGCACAGCCATACTGTATGAAGAACAGTAAAGAGAAGAATAAAAGGCTTTAAGCACTGATAGCTTACTGTGTATAATAACTTTGCTGCTAAATGCCCCACTATGTTCACCAGCTAGTTGCTTATTTTGTCTGCCCGCTGTTTGGTGCTGGACTGGAAGTGTACAGTGGGTTTTTTGAGATTATTCACTGAAAACAGCTTCCTGCAAGGTTGATGAGAGCGCTGAGACTGAACCAAAGCAGTAAAGTTGCAGGCCGTAAAACCAAAACAATGAGCTGAAAGACTCTAAAACTCTCCGGATAGCTGAGGGGAACTACAGAGTCGGGTGATAATTCTCTTTTGGGTCGTCATTGTGAGCGACACCTTGAGAAAGAAAACATCTCATCGCTTTTCTAAAGAATTAGTAGTCAGCCACAGAGCACACACTTCCATCAACACTGAACACACAAAAAACACCACTGTCATCTCAGGTGAGATTGATTTTTTGACCCTGGAAACATTTCGAATCCAGAATTTGCAAACTGGTCTCTGTTTTTGGTATTTTAGCACGTGAAGTGGAAATTCCAGATCCAGATCCAAAATCTAAATATAATGAATTGTTCCTTGGCCCAGAACCAATCTGTCCACCAAATGCAGCTTGATCACCAGTTACAGACTGTACATACAACTCTATTTACATGTTATATGCTAATACGCATCCTGTCTCATTACATATTCTCGGTACCATCACCAAGTGATGGCTTCCAAGTATTTCCTGCTCTAATTTAATGCAGCGGGATGATTCATCCTGTTCTCTCTTGGCAGGTAAATAGCTGTTTACTCTTCAGTCTTTTTGAAAATCTGAAGATGGGCAACCGGAGGGAGATGTAGTCAATCACACATGATAGGATCCCTCCTCATTTGTCCTTTCTAATCACTCTGTCCATAAGCAGGATAATGGATGATGTGTTGTACATGTTTCCTAGACAGTTTGTGATGTGGTGGATGTGTTATTCGGAGGATTAGACCATTTAGATGGACTTAAAGCGCGTCACTTAAACCCCTTAAGGTGATATTTATACTGCCCTGACTTCTACACTGCATGGTGTCTGACTTCTGCTAGCTGCTGTAGCTCCCTCTTTCTCCTGTCTCGTTCTTCCCTTTCCCCTCCCTCCCCACCCTCTCGTCCTCTCTGCGTCACTGTATCTGTGCGTTGAGCACGAGTGTATGTGTGTGTGCGCCTAATGACAGAGGTGCAGAGGCGGCTTGGATGGTAGCTAAAACAGAAGCTGTCCTCCTCTCTTTCTGTCTCTCTCTCTCTGTCACACGCACTCAGCCCCAAACAGAATAACTGTTATTTAAAGACTAGAGCTGTACTCATTTGAGAGAGAGAGAGAGAGAGAGAGAGAGAGAAAAAAAAGCCTTGGAGAGATTGATGGGTGGAGGAGACGAAGGGAAAGATGGAGAAAGTGAAGAGAGGGAGCAAGGGAGGAAAAGAAGGGAGGTACCAAGGGATGGAAAGATGAGAGAGAAGCAGGCGGAGGACGAAGGGGATGATGTCATCTTTTAACCCTATACCGCTCCCCTCTTCTTCCTCCTGTTTCCTCCCCAGAATCTTCCTCCTCTCCTCTCTGTGTCTCTCTCCAGCAGGACTATATTTAGATTTGTGCAGCTGTGTATGTGTGTGTTTGTGTTTTGATGCTATTGCAGGGTGCTTGGCACTGTGTTACATGTTACTGCTCCTTTTACCAAATCCATCCACCCCACTCCTCTCCTCTCGCTCCCACCATCTTTTCTACGTCACATGCTGTCTTTTCCCTCCCTGAGTTTCAGGTCATCTTTTTTTTTTTCATCAGCCTCTTCCTCCTCTGTGTATTTAAAGGATAAGTCTGGAGATATTCCATATTTCTTAATGGAATAAAGTAAAAGAGCCCGATCTGCCTCTTTTACTTTATTTCATTGTTGTCCAAAAACTATTTAAAACACATTAATGAGTTACACTGTTGCACTGGGTGACATTTTCCTTCATTACAATGAACATGGGCGCTGTAATTTTATTTTAACTCAATCCCACATACACCGTCCTGCTGCAAATACTAGCTTGTGCACCAAATGCGTATTAATCCGCCACTGAAAATAGTCCTCAACAAATGCCCAATTTCCTTATTTCCTCCTGTCTGAGTAATGTTTCCTAAAAACTACAGTGGCCGGCTGTTTAAAGAAATGACTTGCACTTGAAAAAAAAAACAACTTTATCTTTGTGACCAGTTTTTAAAGGTTTACGTCTTCAGTAGGAACAAATGGGCTTAGGGCTGAGTGGGTCCATGTATGAGGTATACTTCATGTAGTATAGTTCATCTTGTATACTGGATGATGTTCCTTTTGTGTTCTTTTCTTTGTCTTTCCATTTTTGCATTCACACAATTGTAAGAGACAAACACTGGTTCATAGCGCAGTGGTCGGTCGTGCTGAAAAAGTAAATGGGCTTTGTCGTGGCTCTTTCTCTTTCGTGTAAGTGGTACATTGAAACATTTTTCTTGAACACAATTTGGAGATGAACCTAAGAAAAAGACAGCTGAAAAGGCAGAACCAGCCCACAGGATTTTCAATGTAAATGCACACTGTGTCACTGAGCTTCTCACTCTTGCAGCTACATAACAAATGTCTTCCTCCTTTGGGTTTCTACTGAGGCATTTTAAACACCTATAAGTATTTATTATGATGTGATTCATATTGAATCCATTTATTTGAGATTTTGAAAGAAGAGTATCCTGCTAACCTGATTCAGTTCATGCTAGTGGAGATTATTTCTCATTGGACTAAATGTCTGGCAATTTAATGTGTCCTTATTTAACGGCCAATAATATGATACAGCACTCATCAGTATCTGCAGAATGTAGCGATCCAGTAGCTTTCTAGACTGCATACAGTAGTGACCTGTCTCCACCTGTGTCCCCTTGGACTTGGACCAATGTGAAGAAGTGCTATTGGATGTTTACATTGATTGTCAGATTTTTTATGTTTTTTGGTCTTGCTACAGTATGTCTAAAGCGGACTGTTGGGCTCTGTGTTTCTGTTATTGTTACAACTTTCTCTTCATTTTCGGTTATTACTTTTTTACCACGTACGGCTTCCATTGCACCCCCAGCCATCCCTGGAGAGTGAATCTCTGATTGAGTTGCCTCTCCAGAGGTTTCTCACACTATTTTTCTCATACACCGAAGACATTTTTATTCTTCTTAGACTGCTACGGGGCTGGGTTAGGAACTGTTGACGTGCGCCTGTAAAACCCAATGAGACGTTGTATGTACATGATATTTGGCTTTACAAATAAACATGAGTTGACACGCAGGATGGACTTCTTCTGACAGCTAAGAACTATTTTATGTCTTTGGCCTTCAAACACCTTTTCAGTTCTCCTCACTAGACTTAACTGAAGACATCACTGTTTTCCAATGTGTTTTAATCCTCTATAAATTGTTTCCACTGTAAAACTTACTGTGAAGTCTAGTATACTTGGTTACATGTTACACATAAAAGTCGGACATTACAGTCATTTTAAAGCAGTGATGATTTTGTTTTGGCCTCTTGGGGGCAGTGGTACAAGCTGTGAACATGACAAGGTCATATGATCACCTTCTAAAGTTGGCAAACAGTTGCCTATTTACACATCCAGCAGACATAGAACATTAGTATTCATTTGGAGTCGTGTTTCTGTCCACCTGGCGAATATAAGTCCAATATTAACTCTCCTTTTATCTCTGTTTTAGTCTTTAGGCTTTAGGGAAATATCTGCCTCTTTAGCTGCTAAATGCTACACTGTGTTCACCAGCTAGTTGCTAACTTTGCCCGTCTGCTGTTTGGTGCTGAGCAGGTTGCATTCAGTGGGTTTATCAGAGCTTTTTTTTAAAACTGAAAACAGCTGCCTGCATCTTAAAATGTGATTGAACGGTGAACCAAAACAGTAAAGTTTTGGCCCCGCAAATCAAAACAATGAGCTGAAAGACGCTAAAACCCTCCGTTTAGAGCTGAGGGGAACTTCAGAGTCTGGTGATAATTCCCGGTGAGTTTGTCACTATGAGTGACCTCTTTCACATTACACATAGTCATGTGTATATATATACATATGCTAATATAGAAATATTGATTAATGTAGCTTTAAAAAGGAAAAAAGTAGAGCTTGAGATAATGACTGAACGGGAATAAAAGACGAAAACTGGTAAATGAATCATTCTTTGTGCATGTGCATTTTGAAAAGATCCTTTATCTGCACAGTCATATGAAGAAGAACAGAGCATTAAACGAATAGTAATACAAAGCTTGAAGCACTTTGTATTAGCACGGGTAGCTTACTGTTTATAAAAAAATACATGAAGGGTGTAATTGCTTTTCTCAAGCTGGATGGTGTGTTGTATGCCTGCTGTTCTTACTGACAGTTAGTTTTAACATGCTTTTATAATTGTGGTAATGTGACTTTGGTAATGGTGTGCCATGTTGACGATATGAGTTTTAATCTCAAGGGACCTTCTGAGTTAATAAAGATGAAAAAAATAAAGAATTAAAATTTAACTACACGCACTGAATGTTGCATTTTGCATTTTAGTCACAATTAGGCTTGTTACTTATTCAAAACACCAATTTGGATTGTCAGAAACATGAAAATAGCTCAGTCATAAATGACTCACTAAATGTGATTAAGATCTTAATATTCTAATCACTGCACTGACATTATATTAAAAGCTGCTTTGAATGAATGGGTCTGGAGAGACCTGCGTTGACCTAATAATAAGCACAGCCACGAGGGAAACAAAAATTTGCTTCACTCAGTATTGCCTCAGTTTGGTTTCTCCACTTCCTCATTGTGCACTGAGTTTGTCTTTGGAAATGTTTCTTCCAAATGTAAGCATGTTCTATCTGTACAAGACAGACAGTTATGTAATGCTGGTGGCCAGTTTAGCAAACACAGGCAACCCAAACAGTTTTAGCCCATTTGCTTTTTTAATATATGTACTGTGGCTCTGTCTGTGCCTGTCATCTCCCGACACTTTCCCTCTCTTTTTTGCTCTTTCATTTTCTTTTTCTTCACTCTCTCCCACACTTGCTCTCACATGACCCACCAAGTCTCTCCATTCCCTTAATCTTCCCTCTCATTTTCTCACCTCCTACCTCACCCTCTGTCTCCCAAACACACATTCATGCTTTTTCTTTCCCTTCGTCTTTTCACCTCGCTCCTGTTCTTTTTTTCCTCAGTCCCAGCACGGCACATCTTCATACAATTACTCTCCATTAAAAATGGATTAGATTTCACCTTCACAGTCTGTCTACAGAGGGAGAACAGGAGGGAGGGAGGGAGGGAGGGAGGGAAGGAGGGAGGGTGCTATGAGAAATCAGGAGAGAAGGATGAAGAGATAGAAAGGATAGGAAGGGGCAGATTAGGAATGGAAAGGGAAATCAAGGGGTGGAGTAAGAAAGGAAAGGATGATACTCTAGAAGAGGGAAAGAGGTAGAAGAATGATGAAGGGTCAGAAGGATGAAAAGACTGAAGCTGCGACTATCTCAAACCAGCCAAGAACCATAAACACAGAGGTGGTTTGTGTTTGCCTTGCAGATTTAGACTCACATTTGTTCTCGAAGCAAAGTCAGAAGAAATTGTTCAACCTCTTGAACTTTTCACACTGGTTTATCGTCACAAATAGTTCAAAAATTGTGTGAACTTGGCTGTCACACGTTTGTCTAGTCACTGAGAAATGGCTGCAATTCAAGAACAAATTGGCCGCTCAGTACAGCTCAACGGGCAGGCTCATGTCAACACTAGATGTAAAACGGGTCCACACAGAAGTTTATGCAGGTCACGCCATGAACGTTGAATGGACTAAAAACAAGAAGCAGACCTGTGACCATTTATACACAAACAACACACAATCGTCTGCATATTTAACGACGAAAATTTGATATTTTATATTTGCCTGACTAGAAGACAATCTTGATGGCTAAGTGGCTAAATTTAAACGAAATCTAAGCCCTAATACATAAAGATGCAAGTCAGAAAATTATAATCTTGCATTTAAGGTTTGTAGGTGTTTCGATTTCACCAATCTGGGACTTTATCAAACAGCAACTTGGTAGTTTCGCTATGTATCAGACTTTAAATAAATCCTTTGGTGAATACAGATCACCGTTTAAAATATGGGAAGCATAGTTGGTCATAATTGATAGAATAAAAGGCCACTTTCACTGGTCTCAAAAGTGTGTGTCTTGTGCCTCGACACATCAAGCATAGGGCAGCCCTCGTCTATTGTTGTGCAGCTCTGTGCCAGGGAGCAGATGGTCCTGGTGTGCCCACAAGAGGTGAGGGGGTCTGGGGCTGGAAGAGCTCCAGTCAAGCCCCCCTTACTCCTCCTGTTGTTCCCACCTGGGGGTTAAGAAGGGTTAAATCTAATCTGCTCCTACTGTGTGTGTGTGTGTGTGTGTGTGTGTGTGTGTGTGTGTGTGTGAGAGCTCTTGGATCATCCGCTTTCCAACTTCACAGTTAGTCTAGACAGCTTCCCAGCCATTGGTAAAGCTGTATTGTTTTCTTCTGACAGAGGGAGATTATTTGGTCAAGACTGTAAGTATACTGAGTAACCAGTATATAACACCTATATAGGGGCCACCTGGGGTGGTACAGAAGTCAGTGTCTTGTTCAGTTTTTTTTTTTCCGGTCTAAGCTTAGTAGTAACTATTTTGGGTCACCCACTCTTTTACTTATTGGCTCAGGCAACAGTGACGGCTAAATAAGCACCAAGCTTGCAAGCATAGTATTAGGAATTATACATAATGGGCTTTCTCTTTTTAGCCACACTAGCAGTATGGCTCTAGGGATGGCAATGCCGGTCTGTTGGTCGGTCCATCACTGTGGATGAATTGTCATGAAATTTTGTACAGACATTCATAGTCCCCAGAGGATGAATCATACAGACTTTGACTCTGACTTTTCATCAAGCCCCACCATGAAATTTTTGGTTTTAAATGAAATGTATGGACAACTATTAGATGGATTACAATGAAATTTGATACATGTTCCTGTCCCCCTCAGGATGAATTGTTATTCACTTTGGTAATTCCTCAGCATTTCATATAGCTCCATCATCAGGTCAAAATTTGAATTTGTCCAATACAAAACTGACATTCCCAGTTTAGTGTCAATTAGAAATGTTCACATGCTAACACGGTGAACTAACATTATACCTGCTAAACATCAGCATGTTAGCATTGTCATTGTGAGCATGTTAGCATGCTGACATTAACATTAAGCTCAAAGCACTGCTGTGCCTAAGTACAGTGTCACAGAGCTGCTAGCATGGCAGTAAACTGTTAGTCTTGTTATAACCCTCAATAGATAAAACAATTTCTGCTGACCACTCCACCATTGAGTGCAACCCAGATTGCCCAGTCAGGTCCAGTTGGATTTAGTAATCAGGTTTTCAATCTATATAGTTCCACTGAGATCCTCTTGGGTCAGTCATGCATGTACATGGCAAGGTTGTGTACCATACAGCTGGTAAAGGATTCTGTCTGTGATTCTTTCCAGCTCACCTTTTAATTTTCATGGCAGTAATCATGTCATGAATATACAAACATGCAGGCTGGAAATCCCTCAAAAACCTTTGCAAAGAGGAGTAGTTTTTATATTACCTCACATACATGTCACTTACACATACAGGAATTTAAAATCGGGATATTTCACTGCTATATTTAGTTATTGAGTCATCAATCATCTGGTTACTCAGAAAAGCATTCCCATTTGGCTGCTGTCAAAGCCTGTAACTCTCTACTTTGGTGTTTGCTTCATTTTTTTATTTTGACTTTTTGCATGATGCTTCACAGGCTGAGCTGCTAAGGTTCACGCCCCCTCAGGACCATGGAATCAGTTTGAAACGGTATGTGTTCAGTAATCCATGGGTATCAGCCACTTTCTCTACATCTGTGAAGAGTGGTGTTTTTGGAGGTAGAAGGTTTTAATCGGACGGCTGTTTCATTGTGACGAACAGGTCTGGAGAACGAATCTGACAGGTAATAGGACTGAGATACAACACAGCCCTCTGGAGGAACGTGTGTGTGTGTGTGTATGGATGCAAGCCCCTGTGTGTGTGGGTGTGTACAAATGTGTTTGTAGAGTAATAGTCTGCTCTCTTTCCCTCATTACCTTTGAGAGAAGATCTAGCCTGTAGAATACATCTCTGTATACTCCAACACACCCACTTTGTCAAACGATTCACTACCAAATACAAAGCACCTTTCAGCTTTCAGGAAAGCCATTGGATCTGGCTGAGCTGCATCGCCTTTTTTTGTCCTTTAACCTCCTTGTCTAACATTTCTCTTCTCTCTCTCTCTCTCTCTCTCTCTCTCTTTCTTCCTACCACTCAATCATCCAGACGCCCCGGTGGCAGAGTTACATGACCTGTTCTGTAAGAAGCTGCAGCAGTGCTGCGTGCTGTTTGATTTCCTGGACTGCGTGGCTGACCTGAAGGGGAAGGAGATCAAACGTGCGGCGCTCAATGAGCTGGTGGAGAGCGTGGCCACTAGCAGAGGAGTCCTCATAGAGCCTCTGTACCCAGAGGCTATAAAGATGGTAGGAGGGGAGGAGGAGAGGGGGGTCTAGGGGTTGAATTGATGGACTACTGGATGGATAGATGAAGGAAATAAATGTTCCAAATGCCAAAATTTAACATCAATCAATCCTCATCATTTGAAAAACGTAGGAAGTCTACACACAGCAAGAAAACAGACTGAAAGAAGAAGGGTGAAAGGATTGATGATGGAGGAAAAGTAAGAAGGTAGACAGTGTGATATCCAGCTGAGGAGCTCTGGTGGAGTCACCAGAGGCTATAAACAAAGGTGGTGAGAGAAGAAAGGAAGAGAGGGATAGATAGATAAGGGGAGGAAAGGAAAGGAGAGATAGAGTGTTTGCAAAGGGTGCTAAGAAGCAATAGGCTGCACAGATGGCAAGAAAGATAAAGTAGAGGGTGGTGGAAAATGTGTGGACACCATCACAAAGCACCAGAGGTCCCAGAGGATATAAAGAGGAGCAGAAGATATAGCTTATGTTATGGAGTCACTATACCTGGGTTGTGAAAATGTGATGAGGATGTGAAAATGCTGATAGCACAGAGGATGGAATGAAAGGAAAGAGGGCGAAAGCTTTAATGTGTGGCCACAAGGTAAAAAAAGAGCTTAAATTCTATAATAGAAGTTGCTGATAAGTGAATAAATAGGTAAATAGGTTCGAGCCCAAGTGCAGTACAACAGAATAAATGTAATGTAGGAGAAAGAGGGAGGCCATGAAAGTAAACTCATGTTAGAAACTTATGTTTCCCAAACATGGAAATGTTGTGTCTAATTTTAGTCCTCTAATCTCACATAAATATCATGGAAATATGCTCCTAACATTATTTTGCATAATATTTTGTATAAAACAAGTATCAAGAGTCTAGTAGCTCTTTGAGGCTGTACTAAGGCACAGCGGTGCTCTGAGCTAAATGCTAACATCAGCATGCTAACATGCTCACAATGACAATGCAGACATGTGGTTGTTAAGCAGGTGTAATGTCTACCATGTTCACAATCTTAGTTCAGCGTGTTAGCACGCTAACATATGTACCACATAAGTGGTGGACCAGCCAACCGACAGACTAGCATGGCTAAAGGTCACCAAAAAGATAGTTGCAGCAAACAAGTCAATAAAGTGTCTGAAAGCAACAATGGAACTTTGATCTTGATGAGCAATTAATATAAAATACATATTAATGATAAAATAATGGCGATAAATGCTAAAGGGTGAGAGGAGGACTGGAGGAGAGAAGACAAGAGAAGCTACGATGTATATTAACCTTATAGGATTCAAATGTCCAGAAAACCGTATTCTTGAAGTAGCCTACTGTAGCATAAGGAATCTTTTTAAATCCAAATGAGGTTTACATGGTCATGTGAAAGGAGCCTCCTGCAGCGAGAAGTTATACCAATGCAAACAGAGGAGTGTGCTGAGGAGAAAAGACTGGAAAAGAAAATAAGGCTGAATTGGGGCGTTGGGATTTACCACATTTACTATTTGCAGTATAGTTTATGCACTAAATGGCCAGTGGAAATGCATTTGTTGAATAAATCATGACATAGCGAGCAGTCAGGTTGCATGGCTTATCAGTTGTTCTTCTCAAACACAGTCTGCAAACAGCATCAAATATGGCCGACAATAGCTGAAGTTGTCTATGACATAAAGCAGTTAGTGAAGACTACGTTTTTCCCCCCTGATGCAACAGCATCTTCTTTTGATTGGACAGTTGGCATCTGATATAGTAGTGCAACACTGCCACCCACCTAACACAACTGTTCTACCTATTTTTGCTTGATTTAGTGATAGAGAACCACATATTTGTCCTTTTAACATAGGACTCTGGAAAACTTTACATTTGAATGATAATTGATATTGTTTTATAACACCAACTATTCATCCTGGATTTATTTTGGTGTGTAGTGACACAAATCTGTGATGTGTATCCTGTTGAAATATCAGCATGATGAAGTCTAAAAATGAGTCAAAGGATGTTTTTGTAAATGTTTTTGCTCTGTCATGACTATGACTGTACTGTACTAGGACAATCAGAAACTCATAGACCTAGTTTTTGAAAAATACAGCTATTACATTCCTCTGTTTTCTCTCAATCCTGAAATAATGTCCAGGAATCCACAACATTAACAGGAATGTACTGTGTGTCATTTGGTTCTTTCTAATCTCCACCTCCTTTCCTTTTCACTTCACCTTTCTCTCTGACCTGCTTTTCCCTCATCTCCCCTTATCCCCTTTCTTTATCCACATCCCTCCTTACTGCTCATCCATTTTCATATTTCCACTTCACATTTTCTTCCTCCCACTCCTCCTCCTGTGCCTGTTACTCTCTTCCCCTCCTCCTCCTTGTTTTGTGGTTTTCCAGATCTCTGTAAATATCTTCCGGACACTCCCACCCAGTGAGAATCCAGAATTTGACCCTGAGGAAGATGAGCCGACACTCGAAGCCTCCTGGCCGCATCTGCAGGTACATCGTACATACAAACAATGCATGTTGTGGTAAATTATGGACATATTCTGATGATTTACATAATTTCATGCGTTTTCCCTTGCAGAGGTAAAGGGAGGGAACGGATATGTTCAGCAAAACGTGTTGACTTTGGCCTTTTTCACCAAAAATCAGTTTGGGAATTGTTGTGATGTACGTGCTTTGTCATTAAAGTGAAACACAATGCAGTGTCAGTAGGTGCCATGAAAAATAGGCCCTACTATATATTATATACTATATTTGGGAGGGCGGACAATGCCATAATGCACACAACTCCCACCAGGTGTTGCTTTTAATGCAGAGTTCAGCATTTATCTGCACATAAACATACTGTACCTGAGCCCGAGGTCCTTTAGATCAGTTAAATCTGCTGTTTAAGGCAAAAATGTATTCCAAAATGAACCTGTTTTATCAGCCTGAATCACAAAATGGAGCTCTAGCAAAGAGGAACGTCACATCTCCTGAACAGACTTGTGATGTTTGCCCAGATGACATTTGGCTATGGTGTGCAGTCAGTTGTTCACCTTCAGGAAGAGATGAGTCAAAACGTGAGCGTGAAGTCCAAGCTGTCTCATGAAACAAAACCTGTTTCCCTTTCTTGCTCAGTTGGTACCTTTTGTTATAAAGCATAACTGTCTTTAAACTTTAGCATACAGCGAGCAGGGGAAGTTTTCTGATGTCGCCTTTAAGATTGCTGGGTCCTTAAGCTCAGATTTTTCACAGAAGTCACCTCTTGCTGGCATTTGGAGCAATCATCATGCTATGTTCCCTAGCGCAGCTTCAAAAAAATAGTTTGCCGGTTTGGAAAATATACTTATTCACTTTTTTGCCGAGATTTAGATGAGAAGATTGATACCACTCTCAATATGAAGCCACATTCTGTAGCCTGTTAGCTTAGCTTAGCTCGGACATGAGAGTGGTGTTGATCTTCTCATCTAACTCTCGTCGAAAATGAATCATTCTCAAAATGTCAAATTATTCCTTTAAGAGACAAACACTAAATGATGTCTAATTGCTTGCTGTTTGTGCCTCCGTTAGCTGGTGTATGAGTTCTTTCTGCGTTTCCTGGAGAGCCCGGACTTCCAGCCCTCCATGGCCAAACGCTACGTCGACCAGAAGTTTGTCCTGCAGGTAATCCTCTCTCTCCTCGACTGATGCAGTTTGTCAAATCCAAAGCTCTAAGATGTTTCTGAAATCCTGATAAATGGAAAGGTATAAATAAATGAAGCTCCTCTTTGAAACAGCAGCCATCGCAGGGCCTAGTAATATTCCTGCTGAAGTGCTCTCAAATTTTGTTATCTAGGTTGGGGCACATAATAAAATATTGACTTAAAGACTCCACAGATCTTTTCTAGTTTAATATCTTGCTTTATTTTAGAAATTGATGAAGAAAAAACTGTTAATGTAATATTAGTTTTGCTTTATGGGTGATGAGCATGAAATGTTCTCACAAGAGAGGTTATTTTGACAGTCTGTTCTATGGTTTAAGGTTTATGGTTAAAAATAGTTCAAATGAGTCTAAGGTTAGGATTTGGGTAAAGGAGTGAGGAGGTTAGAGAATGAATGCAGTGAGAAAAGGTCCTCACAAGAACCATATTACAAACATACTGTATTTGTGTCTGTAATTATCGTATGTGTGTGTGTGTGTGTGTGTGTAGCTCCTGGAGCTGTTTGACAGCGAGGACCCCAGGGAGAGGGAGTACCTAAAGACCATCCTGCACCGTGTCTATGGAAAACTGCTGGGCCTCCGAGCCTACATCCGCAAACAGATCAACAACATCTTCCTCAGGTACAGGCTGCCTTCCACCAATACAATGCACAGGATTTAAAGGTGCTATTTATAGCATTTTAACATCAGTAAATCAAAACATTAGCCAACAAAGACCATCAGCAGGGGGAACAGCTGTGTTTATGACCTCAGTAATGGATTTTTTTAGCTTGATGTGTGCAAAACGGGAATATTTTTAATGTATTTCACAACTTTAAACAAGTGGCCAGGATGAATATTTATTGTTATCAAGGGCCGTCATTTTGTGACATAAACTGCATTCAAGCCAAGTTGTCAGTATGGGAAGAACGAAAAAAACTCCTGTTATTCCAACGTGGGAGCACTCACACATTATTTGGTTACTCTCTTTGCTAGTCTTTAAGTCACACAAGCTACATTTAAATTAAGGCTAAACTAGCTTTTTTTAATCATGTTACATATTTGGAGTGGTTCTTTAACAAGTGAAACCAGACACAAACAGCTAAAGCAGTATTCTGCCACACATGCAAACAAACAGGCAGCAAGGCATGCACAAATATGTGCACATTTTGGAGTCACAACACTCACTGAATCAGTCATCCTGCATCAGTTAAATGATTGTGCAGTGACACAAATCTCCTCAAATGGTTGGTTAAACAGCTCTGACTAACAAGAGTGCTGTGATGTACAATCATGTTTTATCTTTTCCCCTCGCCAAGTGTGGCTGAATTGTTGTATTTGCAATATAATTCAAGCACGGGAGAGCTGCAGTGCTCTATTGCTGTCTCAGTTAACTGGTTTCAGTATCATTGTTTATGCCTTTTGACAGCTAAAAGATACATTATAAGCACAAATCTGCTTAACTGTTATTGTGCTTCATTTCACTCTCACATGATATCTTCAGAGGTAACAGAGTTGTATTTCAGACATGGGACATCATGATATTGATCAGGAAAGGCAGGAATGGCAGTGAATTTTATGCATGAGTAATTTTACAGGAAGTTAACAGAATATGTTTTACTATTTCTAGAATTGTCGTCCTTCTTTTAGTTGCTTTTACTTTTGTTAAACTAGAAACAGTTGCTTCACCCTGTGTGTGTGTGTTTGTGTGTGTGTGTATGTGTGTTGTATCTGATCTTCAGGTTCATATATGAAACTGAGCACTTCAACGGAGTTGCAGAGCTTTTGGAAATCCTCGGCAGGTTTGTATCCACAGGAAAGCATACTTTATAGTACCATGGCCTGATGAATGCATTTGGAGTTGAGTGTGAACATACACACACACACACACACACACACACACACACACACACACACACACACACACACACACACACACACACACTTACATACACACTTACATACACATACTGAACTTGGCCAGCTGCTCCTATTCATGAGAGTTGGTAACCTGAAAACTGGCGATAAAGCATAAACACTACTGCAACTGCTCAACACAAAAAACAATATGCATTTAATTTTCATTTATCATCATCGTGCCACTCTTTCTTATCAGGTAAACACAAATGAGTTATAAGGCATGGGGGAAATGAGTAAAGGTGGGAGACAGAAACAATAGGGGGGTTAAAGACATGAATGAGAAATGACTCATAGGTTTGTATAGTTTGTTGCTTTGTCTCTGATGCCAGTAAGAGAAATATGAGGAAGATAGAAATGAAGAGAAAGCGAAGGAAGCCAAACTGATAAACAAACATGTCTCGCTCTCTGCCTGTGCTAGTACGCAAATCAATGGGAACAATAGAAAGATGACAGTAATAAAGAGAAAGAAAGGGTTAGAGAAAATGGAGGATGAATACAAACAAGACTGGTGATATTATCTAGTTTGTTTTCCTCACTCCATCTGTATGCAAAATGATGTTAAAGAAAGAGTTCAGCATTTTGGGAAACACACTTGCTTTCTTTGTGAAATAAAATGATCAATATCAACCTCATGTCAGTGCATTACTGAGCTGCAGTCATGATGTGGCTAGCTTAGCTTAGCATAAAAACTGGAAAAGGGGGAAATAGCTAGCCTTGCTCTGTCCAAAGTGAGACAATATGCCTACCAACACCTCTAATGCTGTCTTGTTTACATAATCTGTTTTATTTGGTTAAACCATACACGAACAGGCTAACAAGCTAGGCTACATTGTGAGCTTACAGTATTACTCAGAATCAAGTGTAGAGCCAGTGTTTGCATTGTTAGTTAGCTGCTGTCGGCTAGAGCGACCACAAAGAAACAACTGTCAGTCGTTTTCATAGTTTGTCTTTCTCTGAGGAACATTTTCTGAATAAACCAGCTACCTGGTGCCACTAACACTGACTCCAATTCACTTTGATGCTGAGTAATCCAGGCCATCACAGCCTAGCTAAAGAAATTAGCTGGCTAAGTAGGTAGCATGTGACCTTGTTAAGCTAAATACAGGAGAGGTTAGTTGTGTCTGTGTAGTTATTTGCATTCAATCTTGAAAAGAAAGCAATGAATATTTGCTTTTCTCTCAATGACATTCTAGTGTCTAAAATCTGTTGTGCCCTTTGTTTTTCATTATTTAACACTATCAGCGGAGAAATGCCTTTAAATAATTTTTATTGATGTTAACGTTGTTGTGATATGGCGCTATATAAATAAAACTGAATTGAATTGAATTGAATTATACAAATTATTTCATTATTTGGCAGTAAAAAGACAGAAGTGACTTTAAATAATCTTTATTGATGTTAAACATGGAATAAAGTAAAAAGAGTTGAAAAGAGGGCTGGATTCAAAGAGATTTAGAGAGACTGGAGTGGGTTGTCTGAATGCTGGTTAAGTGCTAGAATATTTTAGCAAAAATGATACTATTGTTTCTTTAGTTTTTCCCAACATGAAGGATAAAGAGGTTCATACAAAATCTGAAACCTTCCTTCTAACCCATAACCACCATTTCATCTGATAAACAAGTGAAATCAAAAAGGGATAATGACTTTTAAGGTTTGAGATGTTTGGGATGTTTGGGTTAATGTAGAGAAAACAGAGGAAGGCAGAGGAGAGGATGATGCCAAGGTGAGAAAAGGGGGAGGAATGGAGGGATGAGAGATGGAGGCATACAAGGAGATGGGGGGAGGATGAGTGAGTGAACAGTGAGTCAGAAGTGGAGGAAGGAGGAGGGAGAGCAGGAGAGGAGAGAGAGGTTTGTATTCATGTTGGTGGTAACAGAGGTATTTATAGCTCCTCCCACACATGGAGACAGGGAGAGAGAGATGGGCGAGGGAGGGTACATTGTGTAGAGAGAGAGAGAGAGAGAGAGGGGAGAAGACAGGTATTCATAAAAAGTGTGAGAGGGAGGCAGAAAGATAGATAAGAGGAACAACAGGAGGGAGATATTGAAGGGATGTTCTATTTAACAAAGATGCTAGAAAATGAAGACAGACAGACAGACAGACAGACAGACAGACAGGTAGACTGACTGATGTAGAGACAAACAGATAAACAGTCCATGCAAACTTTCCAAGGTTAGTTCCCACTCTTCCACTGCTCATACTCTTCCCTCCGCAGGCTGAACTAGCTCTATGTCAGTCAGTGTAGTAGTGAACAGAGCAGACCACGCATTTGTCCAGTCACTTGGAAATGGACGCAGTATAAGAATAGACTCCACCACACACACACACACACACACACGTTTACACAGATTTCAGATTTCATGTAAATGTAATTTATAATGTAATGTAAATGTTAATTTTGCTCTATAAAGTTAAAATACCAACGTCACCACAGAGAGTTACATTTTAGTATTTAGTATAGCATTAAAAAGGATTCATTGATTAACTGAAAAAAGTATTGAAAGATTATTTGATATTGAAAGTGCTCACTAGATGCACAATGAGTACTCTCATAGTCATTTCCAATATTTTTGACATAATCTAAGTGACAGTCAGAATGTGACAGGAGTGAAAAACATCACCTTGTTGTTTTTGCTGGAAAGAAAGCAAACGTGATAAAAAGAAAGAGTTCACGTGCCACAGAGTTAAAGCATTAAACTAACTCTCACCTCCTCTCCTCCAGCATCATAAATGGCTTCGCCCTGCCCCTGAAGGCTGAACACAAGCAGTTCCTAGTTCGGGTTCTCATCCCGCTACACACGGCAAAGTCCCTTTCCATCTTCCACGCACAGGTCAGTGACATATTCGTGCATACTCCAACATTTGAATATTTAAATGTTTTTTGTATATTAGACTATTTCATAATGGCAAGTATTAGCACCAGTTTCTTTTGATACCCTTTGGCATTAAAAACATACCAACTTAGACTGTTTTTGTTTTATGTAACACCACAAATGCAATGACGCAGCAGCAAAATTTGTTGATTACTTTGATGCCATGTCTACTTCCACATGCATGGGGCAGATATTTATTTAGATATCTTTTGTACCATACACCTGTTTTTTCATGTGCTTATATGCTTTTGACACTGGTGCTGTTTGCTGATATTTTGTGCCAGTGTTCTGGACATTATTTTCACCATTTTCAAGTAAAAAACAAAACAAAACAAAACCCTGAATTATGTTTTGTGTTTGCCAGGGTGTAAAAGCCACTGAAACTATATTTAGATCTTGGTAAAGTAAGACTGTCAAATGAAACCCCAAATACTTGGTGGTTTTGCAGTTTTTCTCCTGACTGAGGTATGCTTTATTGTAGGTTTTTAAAGACCCTACCCTGCTTATCTTCTGGCATATGTTTTGCTCTAGCAGTGATCTAGCTGTCAGCATCACTAAAATCTCCTGTCAAAAGTTTTATTGGTCTCTCTGGTTTCATGCAACACTTGGCAGTGTCTGCAAACATTTGGCTTGAATATATGGATACAACCTTGATAAATCAACGATACATGAATGTCTCTCAAATGGTAGTAGTTAGTAGTTAGGAGTTCCTGCAATGTGTCAAATGTACCACTAGGAGGCAGAGTTGAGTCACAGATAATACTGCAGAGAGACGCACTTACCTTTGAATTACACACAGAGTGTGTGCCTTTGGTTTGCAGTGTGCATTATATTTGTGTCACACATTATTTGATTATGCAGAAGGTACAGGTTGTTTACAAGAAACTGGTCTGAGGTGTGTGTGTGTGTGTGTGTGTGTGTGTGTGTGTCTGTTCTGCTTCTGAGCATCACAGTGCCCTACATTTCTCCTCCCTGTCTCTCTCCCTGTGGTTCACACACATACATAATTCACACACTCCAACACACACTCGGTTTGACAGGGTCACAGGGAACACGCTGCTAGTGGACAGCAGTTTTGCACTCAGTAGGCGTGGCTGTGCAGTAGTGACCCATTTCTGGATCTAAATATCAAAATATAATATCACAGCGAGCACCTTTTATTCACCTTAAAAATCGTCAAACATTTGAATCATCCTTCCTGTAGCCTGTGAAGGGTTTTCTCACTTATATCCATGTCACTGAATTATAATAACAGCTGTTAAAGCTACTTTGTGTAGCCACAACATGGTTACACATCATGGTTCCAAATATCAAGAAGCACATGCAGTGCTTTTACTCTTATTTTAAAGTAGAACTGAAATTGCTGTTTGTTTTGACTTATGTACTGATTTGATCAAAATTGTAATTACTAAAAAGATGACATTGAATACAATTAAAAACACGATGTGTCCTCCCAAATGTTGAATGCTTTAAAGGGATAGACATGTTAAATTGCTATGGATTGAAAGCCAATGTTATGTAGGCTTGTTGAAAAGGGGGAAACGGCGCCTTGTATCAAATCAAAAGCATTACAGGGCTATGACGCAGTCCAGCAAATAGCCAACATGGAAGTTGACACTGCATTCAAATGTCCGTCAACTGCTTCCATGCGAGACTCTCACCCAGAGGCCCGCAACTTAGACGTTTTTTCCACAAATATGTCCAAAAAATGTTTTTATCCATGTTTGGAAAAAATATACAGCACAATAACTCACTTTACACAAAAAAGGGAGGAGAATTCAAATTTCAGTTTGACTTTAAACTGAGACTGTGAATAAGTCAGCATGATTCACCGATTGTGAATAACCAGGTTTATGTCTGACAAAGTAACTGAAAGAACTGTAAAAGCATGGAAAGACTACTTTTTGATGTGCAGGTCGTAACAAATTTACAGGCAAGAAGCCAACATTAGAGCTCTCTAGAATGACTTCATCCCCAAAAATAGACCCTAGTTTGACCTGTCACCTTGACAAATCAATATTGGTAAAATCTCAGCCTTAAAAAGACTACAATGTCTATAATCCTTAACCTAACAACGGCCTCCTGCACCCACATAGCCCGGCCTGACAACAGAATCCAACATCATATTTACCCCAAGCAGTTTCTCTAATGCCTTGCTAATACTTTAAATAGTTTGACCGATCTGCACCTTTATTTTAATCCTCCTCTTTTTCCTGCTTTTCTTTTTATTCAAGCTTTGAATAACCTTTTTTTTAGCCCCCGCTTCCTCTTTCCCTCGGCTTCTGTAACCATGTTGTGGCGCGAGTGAGGGACAGGAAAGTTAGGGATGGAGCGAGAGGAGAAGACAAACAAGAAAGGGTTAGGGTAAAAGGGATTAGACGGGAGAAAAAAAAGAGATGAAAACTGTGGAAGATGTGAAAGCCAGACAGGCAGAGAGACAGACAATGGAGCTACAGGTCAGGAATGAGACAAAGAAAGCAACAACAAAGAAAGTAAAAAGTGATTGTCCTACAAAAAGATAGAGAACAACCATCAACAATCTGACAGTGCACAACCTCTACTGTCTATACCTATAAAATCGGACAGTCAAGCATACTTTTATTTTGACGGCATTTGAACTTAATATATGAAAGTCATGAAATGGAGCAGTACAGTAATAATTTGAACAATGCAAAGGTAGAAATAAGGACAGAAGAGGAAAGACAGAGAGGCTGAGACAAGAGGTCTGAACTCTATCTCACATTGCCCTTAAGGGACTTTGTGTGTGTGACATCACTCCTTCCGAAGTAAACACACGCACACACAGTCTCCGTCGCCACGGTGCCCACTCGCCACGGCAACCGGCCTGGGTGGAGGGGGCAACCGCAAAACACACACATGCACACACACACGTACGCACACATTCGCTGAATAATAGGAAATGATTGCAGATCATATAAGAGGAGACAAGAGCTGATGTAGAAGCAGACACACACACACACACACACACACATATCTCCCCTTGGAAAACTTGTCTTTCCGATCTTTAGCAGTGTGTAATCCTGAGGGATAAGTGCTAAGATCCCCCTTGTCTCCTTGACAGCTTCAGGGAATGTGTGTGTGTGTATTTTGTGTTGGTGTGTGCGTTCTAACCATGTCTCCCCTGCCCTTACAGCTGGCCTACTGTGTGGTGCAGTTTATGGAGAAAGATGCTACAGTGACTGAATATGTAAGGCTGTTTTTTCATTACCTTACTGTACTCACTACAACACACTTGCTAATCAAATTTGAAGGAGTATTAAGTTAGTTAGTTTTGTAGTTTTGACCCTCATTTCTATCTACCAGGTTAATTGCTGTGATATGGGTGACATAACTAAAAAGAAGTCAGATGTGGCAAGAACAAATCATATAGGTTTAAAGCTGCACTGATCAATATTTTTGTATAAACAATGGCTCAAATGACCCTATGTAATGTGAAAAGTGTCACATGTGGTGACAAACCTACAGAGAATTATCATCAGTCTGCATTAGAGCTGAGGGGAACTACTGTGTCGTTCAGCTCATTGTTTTGGGTTAATGGTCCGCAACTTTACTGTTTTGGTTCACTCTCACCGCTCTCATCAACCTTTCCATCAGCAGCAGGCAGCTGTTTCTGGCAAAAAAAAGTTCTGAAAAACCCGACACAGCATTTAGCTGGTGAGCACAGTGGAGCATTTAGCAGCTAAAGAGCCAGATATTTCCCTCAGGAGTTGGTGGAGACCGAAAAAGAACTAAAAAGAGAGTGAATATTGCACTTACATTCTCCAGGTGGCCAGAAACACAACTCCAAATTAATGCTAATGTAGCTCTGTGTCTGCTGGATGTGTAAATCAAGTAAGCATCTAGCATCTTTGCTCTATCAATATTATAAGACGATAATATGTCAATGTTGTGTTTACAGCTTGCTCTGCTGCCCCCAAGTGGGAAAGAAAATCAAGTGTCACTGCTTTTAACAAGCCCATAGGTTAGCCAAAGTTATTTGAAGGTAAACAATGGTCAGACATTTTTTACCCAAACTCTCTGTTGTAAAAACATCCATCACAGTTTAAAGACGGACTCCCTGATTCAACTTTGACCTACCGTACGTAATGTTCCTGTGCAACGAGTACAATGTTATTACAACTGATAGAAATGATGGACAAATCTATGAAAATCAGACTCAAGTAGCAATAAACTGAAATTATTCTTTAATATTATTGCTATAGTTATAATGAATGTTAGTCCTGTAAGTAGTTCACCAATTTAAACTCAATCCTGCTGGTATTTGCTACAACATACTTCTTCATTCATCATACATATTGAACATATTTCTTAATGCACTAGCCAGATTATGAATATGAATTAATGGAGATGGCACAGATGGACGCTGGCCAGCTCGCCTGCTGAGCTAATGGCTGCAGTGTTCATTCATATTAATGTGCCTCATATTTTCTCTGCAGATCATCAGAGGGCTGCTCAAGTACTGGCCAAAAACCTGCACGCAGAAAGAGGTGAGAGAGCTGGTAATAAAAAGACGCTCATGTTTCTCAGCTGCTCTCATTAGTCACTGCGGACACATTTTCTCATACTTTACTGATATGTTCATGGCTTTCGTTCTTGTAGGACTTCTGTATTAATTGTATCTCTCTTCCTCCTCAAGAGCTGTTCCTCTTAACATTTGTTTTTTACTTCTGGGAGTCACGTGAATGTCTTTTCTGTCCTTTATGTATCAATTGTAAAATAACAAAAAGATAAATGTCTATGTGTATTCAGGTGATGTTCCTGGGGGAGATTGAGGAGATCCTGGATGTGATCGAGCCGACTCAGTTCATCCGGGTCCAGGAGCCACTTTTCAAACAGATCGCTGCCTGTATCTCCAGCCCTCACTTCCAGGTAAACGCCGCACCTCCCTGCATTCAAACCATACTGGAGTATTTAAAAGCATTATCTAAAAATAGTCCCAAAAATGAATAAAGAATAGTCACACAAATTAGCCCTCATGTCATGTACAAACAAACTGTTTTGGGAGCCTGATAACAGTAACCGAATTGCCTAAAGATTTATTATATCACTATAGAAAAAACAATCCACTGAAGGAGAAAAAAAAGTCAGTTATAAGTACAAACATCAGTCTGATAAAAACAGTCTTTGATAAATGAAAGTCGACTCTTGTGTCTGTGTGTTTGTTTCAGGTAGCGGAGCGGGCTCTTTACTTCTGGAACAACGAATACATCCTCAGTCTGATAGAAGAGAACTGTCCAGTCATCCTGCCGCTGGTATTCGCCACCCTCTACAGAGTCTCCAAGGAGCACTGGAACCAGTCAGTGGCTCACACATGAACACAAACACACACAAATGAATAACTCACAGCTTTTGATTTTAGATTAGATGGTCAATTTGGGCGTAACCTCAAGCTCTATTACTGTTTGGATGGCAAATAAATACATATTAGACACTCCCAGTTGGTCTTCAGCCTAATCAGAGGGTGAAAGGTGTCGTATGGCGAGCTCCATTCAGGACAAAAGCAACTTTACTGTCACTATTCTAAGTTGGCAGCCACATCAAAATGCCTGGAAATGCTGACACCCCACAGTCAAAGTGTCCAAAGCAAAATATACTTGAGTATCAAAAGTAAAAGTACTCATTATGCACAATGGTCTATTTCAAAGTGTTATATTATGATATACAGTATATTATACTGTGAAATGTATTATTACTGCATTCAAATGTAAGCAGCATTTCAATGTTGCTCAGCTGGTCAATGGGGAGCCAGTTTTAACTACTTTTCATGCTGTTTTGTTGTTTAATCGAGAACATTGCATCATATTTTATTAACTCATCATATGTTTCTCGATGCTATAGTTGTTGAATAAATGTATTGGGGTACTGTTTCCTTCTTAAATGTAGTGAAGTATAAATGTAAAGTAGCATGAAATTGAAACAAGTACCTAAAAATTATACTTAAGTAAATGTACTTGCTTACTTTTCACCACTGCTAATACTTAAGAAGCTTACTTTCCATTTAGCTTCACAGCTGCTACAAACTCTAATTAACACTGAGATCAATTTACAGTGTATGCTAAAGAATTAGCAGTAGAGATAATAACCTACCAGGGACACATGAATGGCCCATGTGTTAACTTCAACCTCCATCTCCTGTCCCACGGGACTGATGACCCGCCCAGGTTCATTATCTTCTCATTCTGCCCCTCTAGGACCATCGTGTCTCTGATCTACAACGTGCTCAAGACCTTCATGGAGATGAACAGCAAGTTGTTTGATGAACTCACTGCCTCCTACAAAGTGGAGAAACAGAAGTGAGTATGACTCACTCTCTTTTTGTGTGTGTGTGTGTGTGTGTGTGTGTGTGTGTGTGTGTGTGTGTGTGTGTGTGTGTATTTGTGTCACTGGATACAACAGTGACAACAAGAGGAAGAAATAGAAAACTCTTAAGTCATGTTTTAGACGGTATTTGTTCCATTATCCATCCCATTATATTTCACGTTGTAAGTATGTATCGCTTAGGTCATCTTTTGAACTCATTCAGTACCCTGTTTCGAAGTCAAGATAGTGGATACTATTGGGAAACAATATTTAAAGGAGTAGTTTTGGGAAATACACTTATTTTCTTTCTCCCCCAGAGTGAGAGGAGAAGATCAATATCAGTCTCATGTTGGTGAGAAGTCAGGGCGTGGTTAGCTTTAGCATGAACGCAGGCAGGGGAAACAGCTCTATTCAAAGTTAAAAAATATGCTTACCAACACCTCTAAGGCTGACTTATTTACATAGTCTGTCTTTTTTGATTAAGCCGTGCACGAGCAGAAATGAATGGCATGGGGATTTACTGTATACCTACTTAAAAATAGAGATGCAGAGTAAGACTGCAGGCAATCATGCTACAGTCGATCATGCAATCTGTAGTGTTTACTGCACTGGGGAGACATTTGTTCCCTGACTTAAGCCTTTCAGGCAGTGCATCCTCCCAGGCACCATTAGCACCCCGTGAAACTGCACCAAGCCTGGGGAGAAGTGCTGTCTTAAGGACAAACTCAGGGAACAAATGTCCCTTCCCTTGTTGTTCCATAACCAGCAAGCTTAATGGGGGGATATGAAATGAATACATTTACAGTATTAAAACACTAGTAGCTACAGTAGCTAATTGGGCACATACTACAAATATGAAGCAAACATACCAAAGCACTTTATTAAACCTTGTCAACAAGAAATAACTGTCAGTGATGACATTGAGGTCAGTTTACAAGCTAGAAGAAAAGAGGCAATGAGACGAACATAACGTCAGTCGATATGCTACACAAATATTTGGGGGATACATTGTTACTGTTTTCCCAATGCTCAATGTAAGACATGAAAATTTAAGCCAATTTGCAACTTCTTCCATTGTTTGAGACAGCTTAGCAGCCACTTGTTTGGCATCTTTCCCATGAGTGTATATGACTGTGTCATCTGTGTACATCAGGATTTCTACACACAGGCAGGAGATCGCCCATGTACAGACTACATAACAATGACCCTAGTATGGATCCTTGGGGTAGTCCCATAGTACAGGGTCGATGCTCTTGTTGATGACAATACGTTATTTACCCAAGCACACTGGGTGCAGTCTGATAGATATGATTTTATCCCATTTAATGTGTTGTTAGAGATATTGTAGTTGGCAAGCTTAGTAAGCTTAGTAAGAAGTATTGAGTGGTTAACTGTGTCAAAGGCCTTACGTAGGTCACTGTTCCCACTACTCTTCATTCATTCATTTATTAATGTTAATTAACTTGATGACTTTAGAGAGTTCACTCTAAATCCAAACTGCATGAGATGTAGTAACTCCTCTTTTTTCAGATCACCTACCAACTATTGAGCAATTACGTTTTCAGTAACGTTTGAATAGGGAGTATGCTGATAGGACTTGAGTTGCTTACCTCCTGTTTTATAGATTTCAAGACTGCATCTGTTGTCTTCATTAAATGCCATGTTATTCATCCAAGTAAAGTCTATTTTCTGCTGTGTTTCTGGGGCATAACTTTAATAAATTTCAATATGAGCTGCAGCTTGTCTACACTAAATTCCTTCCTTAACATAACCCCACCTCCCTTACTATATTCTCCATCTTGTCTATAAGCATTGTAACCTGGTATGGTTTCTCTTCTTCCCTTTAACCTTCCTTTCCAGGGAGCTGAAGCGAGACAGGGAGCGTGCAGACCTCTGGCGAAGTCTGGAGGAGCACCAGGATCGCCGGATGCAGATGCTCACTGAGGCCGCCAGGAACCAGCGCAACCTCCAGGAGCGAGGCGAGAGAGGGGACCCGCCGAGCCCTTCGTCCCCGCAGACGGCTCACTCTGACCAGCCTGAGCCCAAGCCCAGCGGGGCCTCTTCATCCTCCTCTGGCGCCGGGGAGAGCGCCACCTAGGTGCTGCTCCACAGAGATTGGATAACGGGGGGTTAGGGGACAGGGAGAAGACATGAGGTTGATGGTGAAAGTGTTGGGAGAGCTCAGACAGAAAAGGTACAAAACAAATCCACTGTTCTTTTTATCTTGTATCATCGAGGTGGTGGCTTTTTGTGAAAAAGCGCACAAACTCAGTGATCCGAGGTAAAGACTGTACCTTTTTGCTGACAGAGTTGTGTGAAACTGGTTCACTTTTTGCTGTACACACATTATGTTGCAAGATCAGAAGGTGAATATTGTCCAAAAGTGCAGACTATTCAATTAACGGCTGGTTTATTAAACTGCAGGTCAGGTACCCAAAATTAGGCTAGGTAGCTGGCCTGCTTCGAATCAGCCTCAAAATAAGAGATGAAATTTCTCTTTTGGTGCAACACTAACCAAGTGCAGTGTGAACATGTGTCTAACTTGTCTTGATATTTACCCAACCGAGTCAGAGTCTGTACTGGGGCCTTGTATTGATCTTTTGGTCAGAGATGCTTATTTCATGCGTGGATAGCACAATACGTTAATAAACAAAAGAAGCAATTTCACACAAATGTCCCAAAACTATTACCGCACAGACCAGACATACACACACACGCACACACACACGCACACACACAGATGCAGGTACATATTTTACTGTAAATATGAGAAGACAGAGCTACAGAGAGAAAGTGTATCCAGGTCAAAAAAAATCTCACACACCAACAATCGATTGATGCACCAAAATGTTGCTTTTTGACACACACACGCACACACACACACACACACACACACACACACACACACACACACACACACACAGCTGGTTCTGGCACTAACTCCTATCCCATTTTGTCGGGTTCCACCAAAGGACGAGCCTAAAGTCCCTCAAGGTTAAATAACCACTGATGAAGATGATGATAATGATATAAAGTACAATACTGTTCCTTCTTCTTACTTGTTACTCTACTACTACTACTCTACTCTAAGTACTACTGATGATGATGATGATAATGTTTTTATATATATACATATGTCTCTGGATATTTCTGTAGTGTATTATGGGAGAAACACTAGTGTAGCAGATACCATAAAGGGGAAGGCCAGCTCGAATTCTGAATTCACATCACATGTTAACTGTATGAGGTCATAATGTGAGCGCTGAAATTCAGCGGAATTCCCCTTTAACAGACCTTAAAGAGGGGAGGAATGAACTGGATTGGTGGTGCCTGTTTTTCTTTCCTTTTGGAATTTTGGATGTTTGTGGCGCGGTGGGTGTATTTTAAAGGATTTCATAAAAATCCCAAAACATTCCATGTTTAAAGACTTTTTTTTGTTTAAAGGTGCCCTGAGGAGAAACAATGTTATGTTTACCTTCAGTGTTACTCACCAAAACGCATTGTGTGTATCCTTGGGGCTTTACGAATGTGCTTGTCTTCCTCATAAAACATTTGTAAAGCCAGTTTTTTTTAATATTTAAACTCTTGCATTGTTTACATCCATGTTTACTTGCTAGCAGTCTTCTTCCTCCCTGCCTGTGTTGGCATATTGCTACGTTTCTTCGCACATTACATCCATGGAATAGCATGAAACCGGCGGCATCATGTGCAAACATATGCAACCTCATGCGCGATACAAACATAATGGGGACCCGCTCATAAAAACATTTCTCTATAGCGCTACTAGTGGTGAAAAACTCCACAGGGTACCTTTAATTTTGATGACGATGATGACTTTTTGGTTAAAAGTTTTACAAATTTACAAATTTGCCTAGGTTACATTTTACAAAGTTCAAGTTTAGAACCCCCAACTTCGAACCCAAAATGTATCCAAGCAGACCAGTAAACCCCACCAAACACAGATGTTACTGGAGGACAAATAAAGCGCACCACAAGTGTTTCAGATGAAAAGAAAAACACAGTGATCCAGTTGGATTTCTGAACCTGGAGCGGCTGTTTCTTTAGGCTCAGCAGACCTGACGCTGCCAGATGGCGACCATGACGATGCTAACTTTTTTTTTTGGTCTGAACCAACAAAAATCTGTTTATTCTTGTCTGATCATTAAGATAGAGTGATGGGATAAAGAGAGGGGGGAAAAACAGAAAAAAATTATTTTAGCAATATTTTCATTCTTTCAGGATAATCTGTGTGTTTTTTAGGGGGTTAAACAGGAAGTGGGTATCACGCAATGTTTACCCCCCACTCTTGTTTTTACTCCTGTTTCGTCCTTGATATTCACATTGTCTTAAAGGTACTTTCTGTGTAAATTTATTTGATGAAAAATGATTTTGCTTTGTAATTATGTTGGTTTTTTTGTTGGTTTTTGTATGATCTTGTTCATTTTGTGGAAAACTGAAACTGATACTATTTATTTTCTATTTGATCAGGAAATGTAACCTTATTTGAAGATGATGGTCAGGATGTGTATGTGTGCATGCGTGGATGTGTGTGTGTGTGTGTGTGTGTGTGTGTTGGTGTGTGTCCAGTGAGTGAATCGTGAGCAGGAGATGTGCGTAGACAGAGTGATAGAGAACGAAAGAAAAACGTTCTCTCTTTGTTTCTTTTTCTCTCTCTCTCCTTCTCTCCTTCCTGAGGAACAGGGTTTGAATCCGAATGTATCGTAAAACAAATCGATTGATTGTTTTTTTTTTACGCTTGAGACGCAGAGCTACCTGTCGGCTGCTTCGTAACCAAACATTCAGAAACTCTTCAGACCAGCAGTCAAAACACTCACTTCAAATCATGCCTGAGTCAGCAAGGTTTTGAAATCCGTTTGACTTGCAGCTCTCAGATTTAACATTTCAAGCAGAGTCCTGAATCTTACAGTTTGATGCCCCTGCCCACATTTCCAGGTTTTTATGAATGCTTTAAGTTTGGTTGACCTGCTCTGATGCTTTCAGGCTGCAGTCACACCTAATTTGCCATTGCTTCTTTGTTCCTTTCAAGCGTTGACATTGCAGCTTTGCATCTAATTTCATTTGCAGACGTTGCATCCAACATCCAGGTTATAACAAGTCTGTCAGTCAAACCAAAAATCAAATACTACAAATTTGTCCACTTACTAGCTTTTTCTGCAGCTTACAATCACATGTCATGGTCTTCATCAAGGGATAGATTTGCTCGGGTGTCCCGGAGATGGTAGTCATCACCTGACTAAAGTATGGAACTTGAGTCAAGTGGTAACAGGTGTTCGGATTGCATCGTCACATGATGGCACCAGAGCCATCTCCATCTCAAATGACCAAACTCCATCTGCTGATGAAGACTGTGAGATACGATTGAAAGCTCCGGAAAAAGCTAGAAATTTGGGCCTAAGTTAGGATTATTACACATGTGCTAGTGGTTCCCAAGCTTTTGGCTTGTGACCCCTTAGAACAAATTAATGTCTGCTTGTGACTCCTTGACCTTTGTGTGAACATGAGTTGCGAGCAGTTAAACCAAAGAGTGTTTTTTCTTCTCACATAGTTGGAATTGTAGGCTTTGCAGAGGCAAAATACAAATCAGCAAAAATACAAAAGAGCAAAAATTTGAAATTTACTTTTGTGTAAAAGAATTGTAAAAGAAGAAAATGATTTATTTTGTTTTCTTGTTTCTTGTTTTCTTTATTTAACTTGTGACCCTTCTGATTTATCTCAGGACCCCTTAAGGGGCCCCGACCCCACAGGTTGGGAACCACTGACATATGCCTCTCTTCACTAAGTACCACAATGCTGCATATGTTTTTCCTTTTCAGGCGTACGTTTTTAGCTTTTCTCCTGTTTTTGCACACAACAGGAGCGCACAAATTATCACTGAGTGTGGTCCATGGCAGCCACAGAAAATGCACCGATGGATTAGGTATAAGAACAGCCTTATACAAAGAAAAAGAAATGCTCCCATTTGGTCGGATTTCAAACGTTGTTTTGATTCAGGCAAAAAACACTCAAAAAACACAACTGAAAAGAGACAAAACTTGACCTCGCTGTCATAAAACTCAGCTTACTTTATGATAATTGTTTTGGCTAGCTTACTCACAAACCCTCTTGATTGTTATTGTCACACGGTCAGCTGACTCGGGGGGGGGGGGAACGGAACCCCAGCTTCCACTGTTCTAGAATTCTCAAATATATTGATCAACAGTCATATTCTTCTGTCTAGAATTCTGTCGTACATTCTAGAACTGCTCCAGAACGGGAAGCGAGAGAAGAGAGAGTGTTTGTAGAGAGCTCTGGTATCGCCTCACAGACAGCCATCAAACGCCGGTTTCATTCACTGTCACATTTCCTCTCTGTGGCCATTTTCACATGGCCAAATTTAAACAAATGCTCTAAATCAGAGGGGTGGTGTGAATGTATTGGATGAAAGCAGCCAGTCAAGATAAAAACCAGAGGAGGAGAAAGACAGAGGAAAGAAAAGACATAGAGTTAGACATGACAGAATGGCAATAAGTCAGAGCAACAGTAACAGAATGAGAATATAATGTTACCGAAACCTACAACCGCATTACGTAGCAATTTCACTGAATTTCTAGATTTGCACTGTCTGCCCAATGGTCTGTGTTTGTTGTGTTGAAGAAAAACCTTAGAGAAGATGATTAAGACGATGCAGAAGAAGAAGATGTATATTTTGGGGACCAACACAGTGGTGGTGTGGGGGGGGGGGATGAATGTAGAGAGGCTTACTACTGTACGTAACATTACAGGGGGGTGTAGAATGGAGAAAAAAACTATGTGCTAAAAATGAAACTTCACTTTGAGAAAACACTCTGGGAGTCTGTGCTGTTTTGTGTGTCACCTCTTTTATCTCTTCAGTAATATTCATATATTGATATTCAATAATATGAATTCCACTTCCATTTATTGATACTGTGATCTACAGGCACAATGTGAATTACTTAAAGCTGAACAAATTTATATTTTTATATAGACAATGTGTAATGTGACAGGGGTCGCTTGTGTAGTTACGAACTCACCAAGAATTATCACCCAACTATGTATCTCCCCTCAGCGTAACAGAGCCCTTTAGCCTCTTTTAGCTTATTCTTTTGGGGTTTTTTGGCCCACAAACTCCATTGTCATCTACATAATTTCCTGTCTCGGGCAGGCAGCTGTTTTCAGTGCAAAAGCTCTTATAAACCCACTGTACACTACCTGCCTAGCATCAAACAGCAGACAAAGTTAGCACCTAGCTAGTGGAACATTTAGCAGCTAAACAGCCAGATATTTCCCTCAGGAGTTGGTGGAGACCAAAACAGAGCTAAAAGGAGAGTGAATATTAGACTTAACATCCATCAGGAGGCAAAATGACTTAACATGAATGTAAATGTTGCTCTGTGACCTGCTGAATGTGTAAATAATCAACTAATACATTAGCTATCCAAACTTTATAAGGTGATAATATGTCAGTGTTGTTTGGCAAAAAATGCTTCTTTAATCTGCTAATAAGTGCAGGGTTGCCAACTTTGGGTACCTGGCTGGAGTGAGATTTTGATGCCATGGCCCATGGGCTTAATCACGCGCACTTCATCACGTGCACATATTTGGACTCAATTCACCATCAGGGTTTTAAAAAGTGTGCACCTTACACATGTGGTGGGAGCGGGGCCTTATATTCTAAGATTTAAACATATAGCCTGGCTACGCCATCCTGGGAAATTCTCACAATTTCACAATATTAGACACTAACCCAATAAAGGGCACACAGGTTTATTCACTAATGAAAGTCATAGACATGTTGTTTCCAATATCAAAACTACACCGTATTATTAAATGTTCACAAGTAGCAAGAACCAGAAATAAACAAAAAGAAACAAAAGAAAACAAGAACCTATCCTACTCCAGACACATAGCCAATACATGAACACACACACACACTCAGACAGACAAATCTACACGACATGTGTAGACATGACATACTCACTTAGCCAAATATATACATAAACACTCACTCTTTCACTTACTCAGCCAAATATGAGCACTCACTCACTCACTCACTGGCTTGCTTGAACGCCTTCTTCACTCTGGCGCAGGGTTTTCTGCCAGAGCAGCTGTCCAATCAACAGATAAGCATCGCGCACATATCGATGACCAAACAGAGAGTAATTTAAGAGCCTATACTCATAGAATGGGGGTTACAGTACGTAACCAACAGTACGTACGTTCGCCTGTTCATCTCTGTTGCTGTCGCAGTGTTTTGGCGTGAGAAGTGTTTGGGCAGCGTGAGACTGAATGTGAAAGCATGTGTCTCACGCCAAAAGCGTGAGAGTTGGCAACCTTAATAAGTGCATTTAAAAGACATGAAAGTTTTGCAGGCTACACAGTTTTGATTTATTTTTCCAACAGTTTCAGGCAACCATTGATTTTCATTCCATATGGTGTCAAAATCAGATGTCTCTCGAAACTTGCTTGAGTTGCGTAATCCATCACAATTAACATAACATCTGCATTAAGTTTTATCAGAGTTACCTAATATTTCATTGCATTATTATGGAACAATGAATGGGAACCAATGGCTGCCTGGAATGGTAGCAAAAATACACCTCAAAATCTAAAGCAGCATGGTTTGCATTGGTTAGCTGTGATGTAAAGTATGTATGAGTTTTAGTAAATGGGCTAAAACACACAAAAACACTGGTATGGTATCCGCTAACTTTGAAACTGACAGGAGCCAGTGTACCTTTTATCTAATTATATGGTGTTAAAGGTTTTAAATGACCCAGTAAGAGTTTAAAAAGTTCTGTCCTTTGTATTGATGTTACCAATCCTTTGTCACAGTGTTAAGCTGAGTACTGACAATCCTCACATCACTGAAAGTAGACCAAAGTTGAGTAAAGAACTGCACACACACACACACACACACACACACACACACAGACACACACACACACACTCTCACACAGATACAGGCTGAGGTTAAGAAAACATAGACAAGCATCAGTATTTTCCAGGGAGTCTCCATTATTTCTGGCTTGGGGTCTCTAATGGTATTTCATTGTAATTGCTATGATGTCAGAGTGTCCGTCCGCCCTAATGGCCTTCTAAAAACAACAACAAGGACAGACTGGTTCCATTCACTGGTTGTTGTCTGGGCAGAGAGACACCAGAGTCCAGCAGCTCAAATCCCTGCAAGATCTTCAGCTGAAAACGTGAGAAGTGGTTTTTTAAACATCCATTAAGTAATGAAAGTCAGGTATGTGGTATTCAAATTTTACTAATAATTAATTTTTAAGAGACTTCGAACAGCTTTAGGGACAAAAAGTGGACGTAATTATGTTAGCAGGCTATTTTACACCGCAATTCACAGTGAACACAGTGTGGTCTCTATGCTTGTAAAAGTATTCCACGTCATTCGGTTCATGCAGAAAGTATTTTTATTTCAGTGTTAGATGTCTTGAAACAAGTGAAGCACTCTACAGTCTGCTTGAGTTGAGATGGTTCCAGTTGTTCCAGTGCAGTGGAAGTGGGTCGCTTGAAAACATGCAGAGTAATTAAGCAGATGTCTCCAGTAGCATTAAGGAAATTATTCTTGATTTTGATTGAAAGGCGAAAAGAAAAACAGCTTTTAATGCAAATAACTACACTTTCAAATGTGTCGCTTAAAATGGCATTAAACTGTTCTTTTTTTGTTTGAATGTTTAATTTATGACTTATTAATTATTAATTACCCATTGAAATAAATATATTTTTTTACAGTGTATAGATCACTGGAGATAATGGATGGATGGATGGATAGGTCACTGGTACTTTTGGCTGCAGTAGCCATAATAAACACTAGAGGAAGTTGTGAGTCATGCTGAATGTCAAAGTATACTGCTCTGAAAGTCAGTCTTTTGTCAGCTTCTGTGGATCATCTTCCCCAAATATTAAACCTTTAGCAAGTCATTATCTATTTTATGTAAGAGGGCAAACTGAATATTTTTGTCTGTTGGGGTTTTTAATAAGAATAGTGTTACTTTCGGGCCCAATACATCATTTTAAAATTACATGACAAATGACAGGGAACAGAGGAGGACAAGACTTACTGATAATTTTAATTCATTTCTTCACTAATAATGTAAACATGACAAAAAAAATGGCGTCTTTATTTTAATGTCAACTGTATCACTTGTAGCTGAGGAGCAATGGGTATAAATACTTGAATGATACTCTTTTTTCGTTATTTCTCTTTCTCCGCCCATCATTCCCAGCATGCATCTCCATCCCCTGTCCCTCTCCTTCTTCCTCCTCCTGGTTGCCGGGGCAGCCGTGGTGTGCGTTACCGTGACAACCACGCTTCATGGTTTCCGTGGCTGCACGGTGCGAGAGTTCTCCTTTGTGGCCCAGAAGCCCGGCTGCCAGGGACTGCACATCACCACAGAGGCCTGCTGGGGGCGCTGTCACACCTGGGAGGTAACATTCACACACACACACACACACACACACACGCACACACTGTAAAGTGACAGAATGTCAGTTCCAATGTAGGAGTCCCACTCTTTTCTGTTGCTATTTCTGAAAGCTTCCATTATAGTGGAATAGTGAAACATCAAATAAATGATTAATGACCTGGGACTCAAACCAAACCTTAAGAAGGTTGATGACCCATATGTCATTGTCATAAGAAATTCTCAAATCCCTCCAAGCAGGGAGGGTTACTGAACTGTTACTGAACCATATTAGTTTGCAGGGATTCAAATTTCCCCTCTGAGTAATTGAAAAACCAAATTTAGGGGGTCGGCAACTCAGTCGATTCAAAGCCTCTAGAGGAGAAAGAGCTCTGAATGAGCAACAGCGGAGCTGACTCCATCACGTGGCAGCAGGTCACCGATCTTAACTCTTACTAGCTTTTCACAGCATTCACAGACTTTCTTCCGCGGAAGACAGTGAGATCAGGTTGAAAGCTCAGGGAAGAGCTAGGATGTGGACCTTGGGTTTCTGTCAAACTACCAATTGCAAGGTCAAGAATGAGCACATTTAATCAACATGTCTTCAACACATGCTTACAAAGTGTAGACAGATGCTAGATGTAATGGTGCCTCCTAAGAAGAATTACGTTGGCAGCAGTGGTACCAGGGAAATAGCAGCCATTTTTATGTTCTTAATAACAGTGCTATTACAAACACACTTCTTCTTGTTAATTGCTTATGCTTTTTGTGGAACATATAGCCTAAACAGTGTCAGCTATTGCACATGGAAAACCAACAAAGTGTAAAATGTTAAGCTTAATGTGAAATACACAAAATAAAATGATTGATATAATTAAAATACCAACTCATTTGTCTCTGTGTTAAACTAACTAAAAGGTTAACTTTTCACATCAGTAATGAGAGCAAGGTTATGTCCCAGCTGAAGTTTGATTTTGACAGTTTTTTTTAATCAAGCAGGAAAACAACAAGAAAAGTAAAGTACATACCTATCAGTGGAGAGCAAAGTAACCTGTGTTCCACCTGTGTGTGTGTGTGTGAACCCTGCAGAAACCTGTGCCCGATCCCCCCTACATTCACCGTCACCACCGTGTATGTACGTACAGTCGTACCCGCCACATGACCGCCCGCCTGCCGGGCTGCCAGCCCAACGTCTCCGCTCTCTACCACTACCCCATGGCTCTGCACTGCCACTGTGCCGTCTGCTCCACACAGGACACAGAGTGCGAGACCTTCTGATGCGCAGGACGCTGCTTTCAGCAAACAGTGTTATCAACAGTTTTACTGATATGAATGACACCGAATAAAACTACGAAATCAAGACATTTTGAGTAAGTGTGAGACTTGGAGAAAAAGCCCTGAAGGAAGGTTACTTGACATCTAGTAATCTAAAAATTAATGTATAATTATATATGTCTGTATGCAAGAAAGGAGAAATAACAGAGCAAGCATTACATTTCAAAGTAAGAATTCTGTGATTCTTTCCCATGATGTTAACAAAACTGAATTTAAGAACATACAGATAAAGGCACTTGTTGAATACATGTTTAAAAAGAAAAAATGTATCTATATCAGCGGTAGCTATGATAAGCGGTGATTATAATCTAAAATCAGATTACATACATTGTGTATTTCAGACTATATCTGTGTATCAAGGCTGGATTACCAACCAAGCAAAGCAAGCAACTGCCCCGGGGCATTAGACCGTCAGGCGTCCAAAAGCTCCAGGTTTACTGTGTGTATAGTTTACGGTAATTAGATCAAATGCAATTTTTGTTTGGGGATATTCACCAATAAATTATCATTTCAACTGAAATCGAAATGCCAAGGTCCTTTAACTGGAGCCTGTATTAATCTCAAGGCTCAAAAAAATTGTTGATAGCTATAATATCTATATAATATCTTCATTGTTTAAGTTTATATTGTACTCACATGATGCATATTTCTATATAAATCTGTTTAATGTGTTTACTTGAAGGTGACATGATACACACAGAGACAGTGGTGGTGAGGTCAATAGGGGCCCACAACGTATATCATTAAAGTTGAGGCTTAAGACAAGGTTTAAGGTTAAGGTTAGGTTAAGAGAGAGGCGTCAGACTACATCTCAAGGATGTAAAAAAAAAAAATCAATATGGGGTTAGGCATGCAGTGGTCATGGTTAAGGTTAGGGAAAGAGAATGAATGTAAGTCAATGCAATGACCCCTTAAGTGATGGAAACGAGTGTGTGTGTGTGTGTGTGTGTGTGTGTGTGTAAAGTGAGATGAAAAATCAAATGTCCACACAGATTACTTTACAGTTGCAGAATAGAAATTTATTGAAATACAGTTTCATCACAAACTATACAGTGCATTCTTTCTCGTTTCATTTCATTGACATTTCCGACATTCTTTGGTTTCATCGATAGATATTATTTACAAAATGTCCTTTAGTTCAAATTCATAAATATAAATAAATTTTGTACATTCTTTGGTCTCTTGTCTGTGTTTAGTGGTTATTGCAAAGAATGAAACTATATACGTGTATATATGACCTTTATGATTCCAAAGGTTGACCATATGTTGACTACTTTTGTTTAATGCAAGTCAATGAAGAGACGACTTAACTGTCTTAACTGTGATGTAATGTTCTCATTTATTTTTGGCAAATTTAAAAATGTGAGAGCGTGGTGAAATCAGTGTTTTCGGGGTAGTGAGTTTGATTGATTATAATGCTGGAGTCTCTGTGTACTTTCATTTGCTACTGAGTCACTAAGTATGAAGGCTAGTGTGACTACTTTGTATTTCTAGCTGCTCACAAAGCCGAGTGTCTGCCAAGCCTCGAAGCAAACAAAAAGTGTAGAAGGTTGAGTTTGTTTGAAGTGTGTGACAGAATGGTTTATACAGCCTTTAACACAAATGTGCGTCAATCAAGTTTCCTAGAATAACCTCCCTTACATCCCATTTTACACACACACTCACACAGACAGCACATCTTTATAGACATACAAAAGTGTGAATTTCCCATTTTAATTTGAAGGTACTGGGTGACTGATCCAGAATGAATTTCACTTAATTTTAGTAGGAAATGTCACAGTCACGTGGTCACCTTTCCATCTTTCGATCATTTTCTGTCCACCTCCCTTTCACTCTTGGAGAACACAAATGAAAGAAACCCTGGGTTTGACAGTAACTTGGCGAAAGGCTGATTCTTTTTCAGTTAAATAAGTTTGAGTGGATTATTTTCAACATTCAAAACAAGTCGACATAGATAGAAAAAGGTTAGTTACTGGTGCATCGCTGAAACTCTCTATTTCAATCATTTATCAAAGCTTGTACCGCATAACTGGCTAAATTGTACTTTGGTTCTTATCCCGGCGTAGGCCCTACGTTCGGTAAGCAGCACACTCTCTTGACGTGTCAGTAGCGGGACTTGCGGCACATGTCGCAGCGACACACCTTTGCCGTCAGGATCTCTATTTCGTCGTGGTGACGACCTTGAGGGCAGTCCAGGCGAACTTTGACCTGAGGGAAGACAAGCTCGAGGACATGAACAACTGGCAAAAATCCTAAAAACTAGAGGCTGTAGCTAACCCCTCTTTCCGTTTCCCACTACACCTCCCTCCCCTCACCTTAGCATCCCTGCTGATGGTGCAGCATCGTGAGGCGGAGGTGATGTTGTGGGTGAAGTTGGAGGCCACTACCACAGAGAATCTGGATGGGAAGGCGCTGGACTCGCAGTAGCCCACGCAGGCGTAGACCTGGTGGGTGCCTTTACATGTGCCGCGGCGGTCGCTGCGGATGGTCACGTTGAAGGCTGGGGAGGGGCGAGAAGACAGAGGGGTTCATATTGATATGAATAGCAGAAACTTGAGACTGATAATTAAGCTTATTTCTAAACTAATACGATGCATGTTGATGCTGCTGAGACCACATTTCCCATAAACCCTGTCACTTACTGAAGTGAAACTATGCACATAAACAGATGCTGTTTTCTGGGAGTGCATTTTAAAACTGTGTGTGTGTGTGTGTGTGTGTGTGTGTGTGTGTTACTTACGGTGTAGGTGACACCCTGGGGTGAGGCCATCGTAGCTCCAACCAATAGGAGAGAAGAGCAGCAGCAGCAGTGACATCACTGGTAGGACCAGCAGGCAGAAATGCGAGGACATGCACGGCGACATCTGGATGGCAGCCTGGAGGGTCCAAACAGAACACCAAAGTCGTTTTTAAAAGGTTTTTATACGAAATTAATGAGTGTAGTGTATTTTTATGACTTCATATGACACAACGGATAGATAAAGCTAAGTTGGTCAATGGGAGAAAGAAACACAGTAACATTATATATAACAATATATTAAATGCTTTAATCCATCTGGGCCAGTGGTTCCCAATCTGGGGTTGGGGCCCCTCTAGGGGCCACCAGGTATATCTACTACACAAAAATGTGTAGTAGATTTGACAAAAGCCCCAAAAATAAGCAAATAATCTTTGCTTTTGGTCTTGTGAAATACTATGAAGTTTTACCTGTTTAGACAAAAATCTGAACAGCCTTTTTGGTTGAACTGCTCCCAGTTCATAGACATATGCAACCTGTGATGAGGTCATGAGTAGGCACTGGTTGGCTATAAAGTGTCACAAGTCAAAAAGGTTGACTTTTTGACTTGTCCCCCCCCCCTTCATCTACCAAGGTGATTTCCCATCCTGCACGTCTGAGTGTATGTCACTCAGTTGAGTAACAGCTAATGTGAATAAAAACAATATTGTCTTTATCTGTTCAACCTGCCTCACTTCACAGCTACCTGCTGACACACGAACGTACACAATTCTAGTTCACGCCGACTCGTACAAACGTACATGCAGCTGCACACATGACAGCGGTCCCATAATTAGAGACTACACATGAATAAAAATCTCTTTAAAATAGAGAAAAGCTGAAGGATCCTCTGTTTTCCTCGTTAGCCCACATAAGCATGAACACGTACATATGTCGTGCACACATGCATGCATGATCTTGAGTGAGTGTCCATGGATGCAAGTGCTCATGCCACCCCCATCCGCCCCTCACACACACACACACACACACACACACACACACACTCCAACACGTGTGTAAACAATAAAGTCATGTTTTCCTGGGAATTTGGTGATCCTGACCCTTGCCCTCTAAAATGGCAGTTCTTTCCAGCTCCGCTTCCCTCCGACTGGCCCTGGGGATGCCATTAACGCTGCTGGTACAACCAAATTAACGGGTGTGTGTGCGTGTGTGTGAGGCCATTAACCTCATGCCAGCTGGTGGGGTTTCCACGCCTGAAAGTTTGGTTTGTCTTTGAGGAAAGTGGGTTGTAGTACGCTACACCCAGATTTGGGAAGTGATAGTGGGAGAGCTGGCGTTCAAGACCACCAATACAGCCTAAAGAATTATATTCCCTAGAAAAGTTAAGATCCTTAAATGGCGTACAATATTTCATACACACAAACACCTTGTCAAAATCTTGTTATCAGCGCTGCCTTTAAAAATAATTTAAAAAGTGTGTGTAGAAGGAACTTATGACACAAAGTGGACACACCGCCCATCCTCAGATCAGTCCTGCTTCATAAGCTACCTTCAGAACTGAAAGACTGTCACACACCCTGGCTAAAAGGAACTAAGTTTGAACATAACTTTAAATTGCTTTCCTGGAAAAACACTTAAAAGTTTACAGACATTTGGGAAGTGAGAGGTGGACACATTTCAATTTAAATCACCCAGATTATCCTCTATTTTCCTAAATTTAACTCACATTGTTTGAACAACTCAGCTCCTCTCAAGGTGCTGACCTAGAAGTTGCATTAGACTATTTTATTTTATATAAAAACTGCTGTTACATAGACGTAGTTTGGGCCATCTGCATCATTACACACAAGCACAATCAGCCTTTTTGCAATGTCAAGGACCTAACACCTGTACTAACTCTACTTAACACTGAATAATGCCAAGAGGGTGTAATTTAACACAGTGGCATCACAACTTGTTGTGCATTATGTGTGCAAATGTAAAAGATGCGCAGCCTTAATGACAGGGAAAATACATTTAAAACATTTTATTTATTTAATAAAATGACCACAGACTCAAAGGAAACACACATCTGTCACTGTCTTGTCATGTAATGTTCCAGGATGACCCATTTTCTTTTCATGTTTTTAAAGCATAATCTGTATAGTCCAGCATCTAAATAACAATAATTCTTAGTTTTACAAAAATGCGTATTGTCATGAAAGTAAAAGTCAGCTGAGTGGTGAGGAGTTTCAAAATAAAACACTCTAAACACGACAACATTTACTTAATGTTCTTAATTAAGCTAACACATGCACTATGCATTTACACATTTGCAATATAAAAAATAAAATAAACAAAAAATATATTTTTTTAACATTAACAGCTAAAGTATTAATATAAGTTATTATTATAAAGTCTTCAGAATCAGAATGTAAAGAAGTGTGAAATATAAGGACAGATAAAAGGGTTAAAGGTATATTTTTCTGACTTGCAGAATTCTCTCCATACACAAAAAAGACTCTAAAATATATAAGAACGCAACAATCGAAGCAAAGTAAGCCTAAATGTGCCAGCACAATCCCAGGATTTAAAGGTATATTCCACCAACATTAGGTCTCTTACCTGAAGACGCAGAGCAGGGAGCGCAACTTCTCGAGTGCAGGACAGGTGTGTCGACTGACAGGTGTGTGTGTGAATGTGTCTGTTCTGAGCCTCATGCGGGGATATAAGTAACACAGGTAAGAGCGACGGCTCTTATAGCTCTGGACACACCCACAATTAGAGAGCTGAGAGTGTGTGAATCTTTTTTTTCTTCTTCTCTTTTCTGCAGGTTCTCTTTCTTCTCCACTCTGCCAACCTGCACAAAAAACTCCCCCGTGAAATTGTCTTAAAAATATTAAAATCACCTTAAACTTCTTTCTTAAACGTCTTCCTCCTGGAGTGTGTTACCATGTCTCTGTCCCTCCCTCCTCCCCCCTCCTCGCTCTCTGTTTTAAACCTTTAGGGGGGACCGCTGCTGTGACACAGAGGAAAACTAGATAGCTTTTCCATCAACGCACTGCCACAATAGCACACACACACACACACACAATTTTTGGGTGCACACTTATATGCTGGCATCAAAATCACACACAAAAAAATAATATTCTAGGCCTCAGCTGCCAGTCGATATACACTACAAGTGAACTAATAGAAACACTGAATGGGAGACCTCACACACACACAAAGTCTGCCTGGGTTTTCCATTTGTGGCTGCAGGAGGAAGGGCAGGGTCGGGTCAGAAGATATTGTGGTGTAACTGTGTGTGTGTGTGTGTATGGCATATGATGGGTATATTGTGGGGAACGCCTGGCTCTGCTTCTTGTCTCCCTTGTCTTGAACAGAGCTTAGCAACAACCCTGTCCAAACTCCAGTGGGTAAATGAATAGACTCTTAGATGAGTTGTTGGACATTTGCAGCTGTATCTGGACACTTCAGTGACATGTCACAAAGGTCACAAAGCGCCAGATTAGACCACAGATGACTGTGTGTAGCTCTTTAAAAGTGTTGCCAAAGCACCAAACCATGGGTGTCCTTTGTTCTCTTTTGGTGATTATCCACAAGAGACGGAAGGAGCAAATGTCTTACTTGCTGGAACAGAAAGAAACATTTTATTTTCTTCAGTGTTTTTGGTTTTTCAGTGACTTTTTTTCCATGTCTTCCTGGAGAGTTTGGGTTGGGTTGGGAATCATTGCTGAGACCACTGAGACACTATGGCCCACTGATACTGTGCCATTAAAAAAAAACAAATATTTGTCTTTGACAGAACTTGATAACCTGCCAGGAGAGCTGCTTCAAGAAGTCAAGGATCTCACTAAATGATAAAACGCACATTCAAAAAACAGTAGCTGGAGGTGATCCAGTGCGAGTGATTCAAACTCACACTTTGTTTGAACTTACTATACTTTGGTTGGATCCCAGATGTTAGAATCATCATTGTTTCCTTGTATTCATAGGGCAGCTGGAGATTATTCCTTCAGAAATAATTAACTGTAGCCTCATGCATATAGCTATGCCCAGCCTGCATGGGGCTTACAAGACACCATAAATTCATACCAGCCAGGACCAGAGTGCATATAGCTGAGCATATACATTTCCAAACAACAGAGAAAGTCCAAAAAGAGAAAAACAGCTAAAGCGTCTTTTACGGTCCAATCTTGTAATTCATCCAGAAAACAACAGAACTTGATTGATGCCTTTAAGCTTGTTTCTCCACAGCAAAAATCTCATTTTATCAAGTCATTTCTCTCTATGTTACATACACCCTGTTGCTGTAAATACTCTAAAGAGCGCCAAATGTGTATTAATCCACCGCTGAAAATAGTCCCCCAACAAATCCACAATTTACTGGTGTTTGAGCAACATTTGATAAAAACTAGTGACCAGCTGTTTTGGGAATTTAGCCTTTTTTGAAAAATGAAACCACATATTTGGGACCTGTTTTTAAAAATGTGTGTTCTCAGTAGGAACTACAGTAATGGGCTTGGGGCTGAGTGCCACTGACAGCGCACTGATAGTACTGAAACAGACTAATGAATTGCTGGTGTAGCAACTACTATCAAAAACAAAAAAAATGCTGCTAAGAGACTAAGTAGGCCGAAGCCCAGATGCATTTTAAAATGTTTACTGAACAAAAAAGCACCGACAAGCAATTGTTGTACGGGAATAATTGTAGCAAGATGCGATGGTCAACAGAAAACGTTGGAGCCCTACTCACCCTCTTTGTCTGAATCCCGCCATCCAATGGAACAGGTAAATAATGTGAAACCGCACCCATGTGCCAATCTGATTTAATGGAATTTGTTGACAATTAGAGAAATATAGAATAATGCCAACCCTATCCTTTAAACCCTCTTTCTGCACCACAGTAAGAACCATAGTTAGAGAGAAATTAATAACTTTTTGCTCACCTTTCAGATGCCAGAACGCTCATACGTGCATTTTTATTAATACACAACATTATGTTCTGATATAGCAGAACGATTCTACTGTACTTCAAACCATTTTTTAGAAAGAACAGGTCATAGCGCTCACTTAATTACTGATTCAGGATAGATGCTATGGCTCCCAGTGCTGCACACTCACACACATTCTCACTCTCACACGCTCACACACACACCTCCTAAGGAAAACACAATTATCATCTTATGGCCCCTCTACCCCAAACATTCCCAATCTAGTTATGTCAATGGAAAACGGAATGTGTGACATCATCACCTAAAACCCCCCACCTACACACACACAAACACACAAAACTATTAGTGAGTTGACCGGCTGCAGTGTGTGTGTACACACAGCACCTCATCAGGAGAGAGTTAGACGAGAATGAACTTTGTTAAACTGGAGACTCGCTTGTTGTTGAAATGCGCACACACACACACACACACACACACACACACACACTTCTCCAGTGTGACTCAGCGGGGTGACTGATGTTTGTATCTCTCAGTGGCCCCGTCGCTCTCGGCTGCGTGGAAACCGTGGCGTCTTGAATAACTATAATATCATTAATGTGTCCGCTTCCACTTCTGCCCTGTTATTTTAATCTCAGTGTGTGTGTGAAGTATATGATGTACGTGTGTGTCTGTATAGCAGTGTACGGTGTGTGTGGGTGTGTTGAATTGAAGTTGGGGTTGATTAAAGTGCGTGTGCCTGTTATTGTAAGCACTATATGTGTGCGAATCATTATGTCTGACAGGATGTTGTGTGTGTGGTCAAAGTGTGTAAGTAGATGTGAGTGTAAGATAAATGATGTGTGTGTTATTTTGGGCTATGACAATATAAGGAGAGGATTAGGCAAAGTTTTCCTGTTTCTAAGATGATGTTTCAGTCCGGTTGACCCATTTACCCCCATATATAAACACACACACACACACACAACACACACGTCCCTTTCATAAAGTTAATAAGTTTATCAATAACCAGATTTTCTTTTTGCTATGTTTTATTTTTGCATATGTGCGACAAACATCAAATTTAAATATGCAAATGTTGTGTGTGTGTGTGTGTGTGTGTCTCCAAAGTATCAAGTCATGTAAAAATATTTCAGTTCAGAAGACTTAAGACATACACACGCACACACACACACGCACACACACACACACGCACACACACACACAGATAGAACATTTAGCTAATTTAGATTGACAGGAGGAAAGTGGAGTTTCCATAAGATGATACTCACTGAAGCTCAAGGTGTGCACTTATGAGGAAACACACACGCACACACACACACACACACACACACACACACACACGCACACAACACACAGGGGAGTGGAAATATTAAGAAAGAGCCGGCATTGTCTACAACATTTACCAGAATAAAGCCTTGGAATGTGTTCCTGTGAATTCATTATACAATCTGCCCACTGAGGAAAGATGTAGCTATTTGGATTAAACTGCTTCCTGCTTATTCACATTTTACATAACAGATCCCAAAACTGCATTAAGAACATGATTAACGCCAGATGATTATACAACTAGTGCAGAAACAGACGTGCCAGTGCAAAGACGTGGGATGTAAAAAAAGGAATCTACCAGGTCACTGATCATGAAAGCAAAGCTGAATCTAGCAGAATTTAAGATGGGAAACTGCGAAATGAAAGACATTATGTTGGTTTTAGTGGGAAAAAATGAAAGTAGAACATCTATGAGGTTACAGAAGACGCAGAAGAAACACCAGTCTCTGATTCTGTGGTAAGAAGAGAAGACCCAGTTATTACATGTGATGCTATGAAAACAATAATGTGAGGCAAGCTAATAGCAAGGTCTCCATCCCTAATGGAACAAAATAAAACAACATAAAATCACAAGACAAGCATGAATGGAATAGGAAACAAACATTAATCACATTTAGTAATATTTATTTGCTTATAGTATCAATAACAACAAAAAAATGATATAAAATAGACCCTCCAATCTGTGGCAATAGCTAATATTTTAAAACTAATGAATACAATGGAAAATCTAACATGTATGATAAAAGAACAAGAGGAGAAATCTCACTAACAACACTAATATAAAAGATAATCAATGGAGGATGAAGGAAAACAAAAAAACAGATCTACGAAACACTGTTCCTGAAGAAACCAAAACACCTTTCTGTTCGTAGTGCAGAACTTTAACCAAACGAACCCCAGTGAGTTCCCACTACTGGAACCAGTACTAACCCCCCTGTCTCCCTGCCACAGCTCTCAGGGGTCTCTGAAGAACAAGGAGAAGGGGAAAATATGGCTGCAAGGAGAGAGACAAGAGACTTTTACAGTTTGTTCTCGATGACAAACTGCGCATAGGATTAATGCAGCTGTGGGCTGCTACTGTATATCACCATTACCATAAAAAGACAACATTTGTAAGATTGTTTGGCACGCTCTTTCAACGTGGAGACGCTTTTGTCAGTCTTTTATGTGCCTAAGGACATCTGGCGTCTCAGCTTGCCTCAACAGACACGGGAATATTGTAATTTCTGTGCTTATAATAGCTGGATTTCCCCGATCCATTTTAATCTTTGACAACTTTATTCTCTCAGATGTAAAGTACCAATTAGCTCTTGTTCCTCCTGTGGGTGTAAAAGTCAATCAGATCTGCACATAAGACACTGACGTCACCATCATCTCTACAGGTTGGAATCTTACCCTTGCTGTGTGCAGATTTACTGATCTGCTGTTAGGCTAATTTGACAGCGTTTGCTTGTAGCGTGCTAGCAAGACACTGTTTAGTGTTGGTGTGGCTGCTCTGAACACTGCCCAGTGTGCCGTAGTACCAACCTGGCCAGTCGTTTCAGAATCCCTGGCTTCACAGGTGTCCCAAGGACAGAGTCTGCATTGTCTCCCTCCTCCTCTCCCATGTCCTCTGTTGTCCCAGGATGCACTTCACCTGGAGTCCCACTTCCTCTGACCGAGTTGACACCTGATTTCTGCTGGGGTTCGTCAAACCCCTTGGTCCCTTTCTGTTGGAGAGGATTAGAAGAAATTAAAATAATAGTGAAAATAGAACAAAATATGAAATACAAATGTAATTGAATTGACCGTTTGCTAACTAACCCCTCCCACCAAACAGAAATTGTCCAATCATAGCTTTGCAAATGTAACTATTACAGCTTTGGATTTCTCCACATTGAAGCGTTGTGCGTATAAAAAGAGTTCGGAGAGTCGTGTCTTTTACACGAGCAAACGTGTAAGGAACAGCTTAAACAGTCTTTATCTGCTGTAATGTAAGCCGCTAACGTTAGCATGCCCGGCTAACTAGCTTACTATCTATAGTAGTAACCTAGCCTTAACATATGATTGATGATGGTTTCTGGCACCAAGTTGTGCCTTAGAGTATGGTGAGAGAGTTTGAAGTAGTAGAAGAAGAACAACTTCCTCCGTTGTTGTACGTTACAGTAGTTAGCACAAAGCTAGCAGAGAAAATATGCTGGCACACTCTGGCTGCAACACATGACTATTTTTGTACAAACACTTACCCGACAGTGTGGCGGATAGCCTTTGACACACCATCAGAACATATGCTTAATGATCACCTTCACTGTTCAAACTTAATCCTTTTTAAAGCTGGTAGACTTGTATTGGCACTTCCTGCTCAGAAAATAAATAACTCAGTAGACTGACATAATTAGTTAAATAATGAAATCATTTTTTCCACTTGAAACAAATGTGAGTGGAGTTAGAGTGGACAAGTGTAAAAAAAAACCCCCACAGGATTAGATGAGATGAAGGGCCATAGAGGAAAAGAGAGTGGGGCGGAGGGTAATTTTGGGACTTTGTTGCTAATCAATCTGAATTACCAGAAATACACACTCTCTCACATACACACACTTACACAGAAACACGTACACTCTCTGTCTGATGTAATGCTATTATTAACCTTAATCACACTGGTTATCCTACCTGTCTGCACTAATGTTATCCTGGGGCAACAATAAAGACAGAGATGCTACAAGTGTGTGTGTGTGTGTGTGTGTGTGTGTGTGTGTTTATGGATGTGGTAGAGAGGAAATGAACGGGTGTTATGAGACTGAAATTGGAAGGCGAATTGTTGGAGTTGATTAATTTGACATTTAAGAGAGTGACAAATTAAATGTGTTAAAGTGTGTGAGGAGGAGACTGAACTGAATTAATAAATGAAAAGAATCACCTTGTCAACGTGTCCTGGCTCTTCCTTGACCTCTCTCCCTGCACGTGGATTGTCCACATGCAGCCTGCCGAAAGTTGGACACAACCAAGTTAATTCTTACATCAAAGGTTCTATATACGAGATTCACTGCCATAAGATGTCGCACTAGCACCAGCATCCCAGATCAAAACAAATCAGCATGTTGGCCACACTTCCCCCTAACCAGAAATAGCCGTTATATTGCTCACCTCGAAGCAGACCAAACCCCATTGTCAAAAACACTAATTTTACCTCGCAGATCATAAAACACACTTCTAACTCGACAGAAACAAAATAAAACTCACCAAAACCGACTTGGTTGGTCTTCCCGCTGTTCCAACAATCACCAACTCTGGTTTGGTCGAAATAAACCCTCAATTCACCGAGTTAGATGTGAAAATATTCTGGCTCTACCCGCTGCCTCTAAATAGTCTATAAATGAATACTAATAGTAAATATTCAACTATAGCGAAACATTCGCGGGGCTTTACGTGGGTTGTGTGGGGAGGACACCTAACCAGAAACAGCCGTTATATCGCAGCTCCAGAACAACACACACATCATTCTCTGATCAGGACGCCATTACGCCACTATATCTTTACATAGCAAATAGTTGTTTGGTGCTACATTAATGTTCAGTATCTCATATATTGCACCTTTAACATAACAGTCACTGTCACTAAAGAACCAGAATACCCAATACTTACTATATGAGTACACATGAAATGAACAAAGCTACTCTGTTGGAAATGAAGAGTAATGTGAGATAAAGAAAGAGGACGACGCTTGTCTATCTGAGTTTCTGCCATTAAGCTCTGTGTCTAAATTTTGTTAATCTGACATTTCATTTAAACACAATTAAACAGAATATAAACAGAATAATAATATGAATATTATATAGGAATAGAGTGTTTTGATAAAAATCAATGCTCAATAATGTAATAATGTCTGTTCATTTTGTAGAGAATATAAACTGCACCACAGTGAAGAACAGCAGAAGAGGAAAAAGGGTTGAGAACAAATATACAAGCTGTCAGTTTTTTGTCCATTCTGCGTCCACACTTGTTCTTTGAAACTCATTATTTCTGTTCCCATTTTTCCAGCAGGTTTAACACAAACCATCTGTCTCTCCAGGGCATTCTGTAGACACACACACACACACACACACACCGCAGTATGTAGGAAGCCTCTGAAAATAGAAAGGACACATACTGCTGTGTGAACTTGTACCTGTGTGTGTTTATGTGTAGCACCTTTGTAAGGACGTGTAAGTGTAATGGTCAATGTGGTGAGTATAATTCAGTGAGAATTGCTCACTGAAACTTGATTTCCTGTGAACTGGTAATGATGCTTGAGGCCCTGCTGTGTGCAGGATGTTTACACAGTTTGTGCATCTGAGTGTGTGCTGCTCAAGTTAAAAAAAAACAGAGACAATTCTGTTTATGTAAGTTAAATACAAAAAACTAGGTGGAGGGAAAGACCTTGTTTGTGTGTGTGTAGCTGTGTGTGCATTTTAAATGATCATTTTCGCCCCACTGATCTGACTGTCAGTGTGATTGAGGTGGCGCCCGTTCGCCTCTTGTCTGTTTCATAACTGCAAGAATCACTGGAGCGTATGTGTGTGTGTGTGTGTGTGTGTGTGTGTGTGGATGTGTATGATGCTAGTGAACAAGCTTCCTCTTATTGCTCCCATCATCTTCAGTGGCACATTATCCACATCGCCACCCTTACAACAATACATACTGTTCACACTGAAGAGGACTAAAGAAAATAATCAATGACAGCTTTGCAGATCAAATATAATGTAATGTATATTGACAAAAAGATACTTATGTCAATATACATTACAGCACACTGTAACCCATGACAAAGACAATAATGCCTGCAGTATTTCTACTGTCGCAAAAATGTACCTATCACAGTTTTATCATTAACGCCATGATGATACGAAGTGTTTTTGTAAGAGTGGGTAAGAGTGGGTGGTGTGGATAAAATCCTCTATCATGGTATATATAATGATATACTGCAAAACTGATATATATTGTGATAGTGTACATTTCAAAATCACTGGAGAAAGTTTATGAATGCAATAACCAGATAGGAATGAAAGGTTTTGATGCAAAAACAATACAAAAATCCACTTTTGTCATAAAACAGTCCTGTTGATTGATTTGTAACACATGGCCACAGTGGCCTTAAACACACAGATATTAAATGGATATGTACCATGTGTAAATATAAATGGTATGGGGAAATCTTTGACAGTTGGTAAATGTATAATGCATAATGGTATACGTTGTCATATCACCGAACCCTAGTAGAGAAAATGGCTTATTAACTTATAACTGACAACAAGTATTAGGTGTTGGTCAACTATAGACCCCACAGAGCAGACACACACTCTCCTAATAACATCACAAAGTGCATTCACATGGGAGCCGATGTGTTTTTGTGTGAGCGTAGGGTAGAATTTTCTTTTAGAGTAAATGTGACAGTATCGTTGCACTGTATAGCCCTAACCCTATACGGAAGGTTATGGGGAAATAAATATGGTCACAGGAGGATTTAGTTTTAAATCTAAATTTAGTCAATATATACATTTATTTGCAAAGATTTTCTAAAGTCATGGTTCCTTAAGGTTAAATGTGACAAGCACAGAGTAACTGTAGCTGAAGGTTACAGATTTAGCTCTATAGTAGTAAAGAGAGCGCTCACCCAACCAGGGAAATCTTGCTCTCAGCCTCCAAGTCCTTGATTAAGTCCTTTATTATGGCCTCCTCTAGTGGTGAATCTGTTTTACGGCGCTTTGACTGGGGCTCACAAACAGAGGGGAATTGCCGTGCAACCTCTTTCTCCTAGAAAAACCACAGTAGTGTACTGCATATGATACACAGCATGGGGTGGAAACAATCCATTACAACCGCCCTGCAACATATTGCACCTTTGTGCAGTTGGTAATGTTCAGTTCTTATTGACACTTGATTCAACTCTCTCGTAATGTCTGGCACCACATTCTGGGGTGGTGTTGTCATTGTACAATGTCATATTGTAAGGCGTACATAGTATATCTCCACAATGTACAACTCTGAATACATATAGTACACACACGCACACACACACACACACACACACACACACACTCTAAGCCTGTATTTGCACTATGTTTTGTGTGAGTAACAGAACAACAACTCACTGGGCTCAGCTTGTCCTCTGCTTGCTTTTCTGAAACAAGATAAGAACAACATTTTCAGTCTGTAACCTTTATTACTATAGTATGTGTCATTGCTGAATCAGTTCAATAACGAATGTGCAAGTTATGCCTGTCTTTGTACTGATAGCATGTAATGCTTTGCAAGTACAGGATGCATTCTGTAAAACTCTGTCATCACAGCATCTGGAATAGCTGTGAGTTTTTGCTCATGTGTGTTCGTCCTCACCATTCAGCACGTTTTTCTCCAGGTAGAGGATGAGAGAAAATGGGTAGGCTCTCAGCCTCCGCTCACCATGTTTGCACATCACCTTAGACACTCCCTCCCACCGCTTCTTATCTGGTAGTTACAGTTAACAAAACACAGGGAACTTCTTGTAGACAAGCGTTTAGCATGTAGACGTTTATTAGCTATATTCTTTGATCTGTATTTTGCAGTATAGCAATTTCAAGATGATGCATGTAGCTCCCACTAAAACATCCGCATGCAATGTAATGATCTCAACACTGAATATTAGTCCCATTGGGTGTCCACTTTGTCTTATTCCCTGTTACTCTTTACAGTTTGCTACATAAAACACAAACATGCAACCAAAAATCTCACGTATGACGTAAAAGCACTGTTGGTGAAAACTGCATATGCATCTGCTTGGCCTCATGCCCATGTATGTACCACAGTGACCAAGGCTGGAGGTGTGGTGGAGACATATACAGTACTTATACAGGGATGAATGGTGGAATAGTTAGAGAGCTGAAGGACAAATAAACACGCCACCTGATGGGTGAATAAACTGATGAACTCGCTGCAAAGGATACACGGGAAGACAATGAAGTGGGCACTACAGAAGGGTTGGAGGTTGTCCAGGTTGCCGAGAACAGTTCTGATAATTTGCTGAACACAGAGACAGAGAGTTAAAGAGAGGGGCATAAAGAGAGAAAGAGCAATATGAATAACGAGAGGCCAGAATGAATTAATTTACTGTAAAAACAGACCTTTAATTTGATAAAGACTAGTGTGAGTCAACACAACAAATGTGAATGCTGACGGAGGCGAGCAGCACTTACCTCCAGTTCCTGACTGAAGCAGTTTCCTCCCATAACCTCCTCTACACTGAGGAAGTATATCATACACATTATGTTCACAACACATTTGTATCTTAAAAGATGTTGTTATACAGGATTGGCAGTTCAAGTTTTGGTAACTTTTTCAAATGTGGTAAAGCTGATTACAGCATAAGGCATTTTATACATCAGTGAACACCTTGATAAGATTTGACTGTTGAGCACAAATCCAAACGGTAAGAGGATATAATGCTGGAATGCTGCTGAGCCTTGAGTGTCAAAAACATTAGGTGTAGTTTAAATAAAAAGAGTCTTCTTCAGTCACAAGGAAAAATGGCTGGATCAGTGAAGACTCTTGTTCTAGGACGTTAGCCCTGAATAAAGACAGACAGATCCTGTGGGGCCTTATATCCTTTTATTGGCAGATGAAATGAAATGTCAAGACAAACTTAGGTAACACACAGATCATAGCATGTAATAGTAGCCATTATAGGCAATAGAGTAAAAACAGAGAAAATGGATCAATGTTTTGCCTGAAGCTCAGCCATCTCCCCAACTGCTTTAGAGATAGAAGAACATTTTGCAATGCTTTGAAGAATTTGATCTTGAGCAGAAAAAGGGAAACGAAGAACGGAAGGAACCAATGAGTGGGTGCAGCATCGATCAATAGTCTCTCTCTTGCTGGTATATGTTTGGATTTTGAGCTTGTGAAAAAAGAAAGAAAGAAAAGGAACTAAAAATGGGGAACAGATCTAAAGAATGCCAGAAAAAGAATTACTCACGTCTGTAGTTGCTCTAATCCAGAGCCTAGACTCAGTTTCAAGTTTCATGGTCTCAAAATATTTCCCCTTTTTTATCAAGCTATTTCTCGGGCTTGGCCACAGGTAAAAAGCACAACCAGTTACTTGGATGTACTGGAGTATGCTCATCCTGATTTGCAGAAAGATCACCAAGATGTGCAACTTTACAGAATTTTTCTAGCCCAGTACTTCCACTAAATCCTTTCTCTAGCTTGCTTTTGCAATGGTACCCTTTATTTTCTGTCACTGTCTTCTCTTTTTCTTGGCTCCCCTTTATCTCAGCCAGTTAAACAGCTAGACTGCGCTGTCTTGGGATTTGTCAGTGGTCTTGTCTTGCTCTCATATCAGACTTCTTGCTCTCACCAAAAGGCATAACATTGGAAGAAGGAAGAATAGATGGGTATAAATATGGGGCTGTGAAGATGTAAAGACAACATCTATCTTGCCTGTAGCTGCTGCCTCCTCTGATCTTGAACTTGTAGATAAAACTTCCGGCTTTGAAGAAACGAGTTTCGGGGACAGGGAAGGAGAAGGCCTGCAGTGGCATGGCTGACCTAAACTGGTTTGTTCAACAAAAGCAGAAAATAAACAGATTAATTTATTATAAGTTAATGGATGACCTGTTGGTTCAGAGGGCAGCCAGAATACAGAATACATGCCAACATCACTGAGGAAAATGTTTAATTCGTTAAGCTTGCTAGCTAGGACAAATTTAAGATTCAGTAGGTTATAACTAACCGTTACTGAATGTAAAAACTGTCAGAAAGTCTTGGCCTCCTCTCTCGCTCCGTCTCTTAAAATTACCGTAATGTCCATATAAAGTGGCGAGCATATATTTGGTCGGTCGTCAAGCAAGCTAACTTCACCCTCCAGCAGGACGTCGACAGTTAAAACTGTGCTCGTCAATCAAACGCTTACTCGCCTCGAGATTGGCTGGACAGGGCGAATTCCCGCCTTCCGGTCGCTTGGACTTCTTTGATTAGCTAGATCTTCTTCCAATCAGCGGCGTCAGAGCAGGTGTCACTATGGTGACACCGCCAAAACTGTCACATGACTACTGTCAGTGGGCCACGTGTAGCAGAGAGGAGTAGTTTGGTGTGAATGCTTCCAGCATTCACAACATATGTTCTTCTACCAAAAATTCTTTATTGGTGTGAATGCTGGAAGCAGGCCCCATTCAAATGAATGGAGGTTATGTTGAAAATTGACAAATGTTCAAGGTT
>LKNJ01001059.1:98967-121800 GCA_002120245.1 Maccullochella peelii | reverse complement strand
ACACACATACATACATACCAATACAGCTATGTCTATATTTCTATCTCTCTATATCTACTGCACAGCTACAGTGTATATACAGTATAAAGATACATATAGTCCAAGTACCTCCTCTTTCCATGACATGTTGATTTGAGTAAACAAGGCACCTGTCTCCGTTGCCAAAAATTGAGCAATATGATGGTTCACATACCCACTACTCCCTGTTGTACCAAGACACATATGCATGCACATTTAAATACACAGGCTCATGTACAAAGACACAAGGACGCACAACCTGTGATGCCATTTTTAGAATAACATCAAGCTGTCCTGCCTGTTGGCAACTCTCAGTGTCAGACTGGAGGTGAAGGAGGTGAGCCGTTTTGTTGAAATCATTATCATCGCTATTCCATGCAGTAAGTGCAGTCATGACCAAGGGGGACGTACGGATGTTAAAAATGTCTTGAAATTAAACCAATGTCAAGTCTTAACGTGTGAGCATCAAGCTCAAGCTTTTACTTTTCAGCCATCATTAATATGATGATCAAAGTAACAGAATGAAGAGTATTGGATGTTAGACTGGCTTCTAATCTGTCTCAGCACAATGGAGCGGAACTGAGTTATAGCCCTGCTGTCAGTCAGCAGCATTGTGTGAAAAGGATAGCAGCTTTCTTAGTGTCCTTCAGTTGTTACTTATTGTTCTTTTTATTGTCATGGACAAACTGTTTCCTGGCTAAGAAATTACAACAATGCTATGGGATCCAGTGTGTGGATGTTAACTTGAATGTATTGACTGACTATAGAAAGTCTAAATATTTGAAGACATAGAATGGCTAATGTTGTGCTTAACTGTTAATTGCATCGTAACCGTCATGTATAGCACATTCCTTTAGATTCACACAAGAGGTCTAAGCTTAAAACAAAGAGCCAACTCATCACTCTCACAAGCTTTACCAGGCACATGAAAGCATATTCATGCTATGTTTCAAAGGCTTAATGAATGAATAAGTCACACAGATTATGCTTTTCTACACGCTTCACTTTCAAGAGTTTTCTCTTGTTTTATTAATTCTCACCCTTTACTGCTACCCTCATAAGGATGATATACGACCAAGGGATTGGCCCGATGAAACACGAGATTGTCTGCCACTGTCTGTAATTAACATGAGCAGGTAAGCACAGAAAGCCCACAGATTTGACAGTATTCCCCTTGAATGGGCTGAGAGGGCCCAGGGACACCATTACCCTAACTGATGAGGGCTATTTCTCATTCCTGGCCAGTCACTTCACAGCCATTAGTGTGTACATTATCGACCTGTAGAGAGGTCTTTGTGCTCACGGGGAAACACCTGCAGGTCAAATCAGCCCACCTCCCCTACCCCTCCACATTCCTCTCTAACCCTCATCAGCAGGCATGAGATCAGCGAGAGAGAATAAGAGCCTTGTTTCCCGTGTGGGAGATGGAGCGACAAAAAAGAGAGCGAGATAGTGAATGTGTGCAATATAATATATGGAGTGTGGGCGTGAATAGATGTACAGTTTGCATTCAAGTGCATGGCACAAGTAAAAGGGGAAACAGGCAAGAGCAAGAACGATGGAGGTGGTAACACAACTTAACCTCTGCTTTTTCATGGAGAATTTTTTATTTAATTACTTAGAGTAATAATACATCATTCTAGAGAACTACATGATATGTGGCATTTAAATTGAGCAAGCTATAGCCAGAAACAAATAAGTTTAGTTATTTTTCTTAGCAATTTCTAGGTTTAGTAACTTAAAGGATAAGGCTGGCGAATTTTTTTTTTGCTATCAACAAAAACCATGAAAAGGCCAAAACCATCTCCGTCTCTTAATACTTCCCTACCCTGTCTGTTGCTCTCAGCCTCAAGCCCATTTGTTCATACTTCATTTTTTTTAAAAAGCAAAAAAATTCCTGAAACAAACTACTCATACAGGAAAAAATAGTGTATTTGTTGGGGACTATTTTGAGCCATGGATTTGGTGCTCTAATGAGTGTTCGTGTGGAATTGATTCAAAATGAACTATGATGCACACATTTATCGTAATGAAAGTATGTCAGACAGTACAACAGTGTGGCTCACTGATGTGTTTTTAATAGTTTGAGGACAATAATGCGTGGCACAGAGGAATAAGCTATATCAGACTTTGGCTCCACAGGCAATTACTGTTAATGGTATCAATTCATTGTTGGTTTTGGTCTTTTAATGGGATTTGCTGACAAATGAAAAGTATAGAATATCACCAGACTTATCCTTTAAACAGCTCCTCCACTAATTTTGGATTTTACACAAAGTAATCTGGTCCAATTTTAGGTCTAATGTGATTACATGCCACGGTAAGCATTACTTTTATATTACTTTAATTCATCTTGTCTGTTATGTTATGTACCAAAATCTTCAGGTTTTTTCTGGGCTTTTTTCTCTGCACGCATCAGCTGAAGCAAACTGTTGAGGCTGAGAGGGTGACTAGCTGTCATTTAACATAAGTTGCCCTCTGTACACACAGTCAACTAGGCTCCTCTGGTGTGGCCTCGTCTCTTTCTCCACTGTCATTCCAACTGACAAGTGACCTAAAAACTCACCTTGGAACTGCTCACATCGCCCTGTTTAGACAAGTGCCACGGAGGCCACCCGACGCTCACAAAATGCCTGACAAGAGACACTGTGTACAAGTTTCAACAGCCCCGAGCTGTTTGTCTTAACGACCCCTGGGATCCACTTCGATAGATTCAAGTTCTCTTCAGCTAAGTAGATTGGCATAGAGCTGCGGTTAATCTCATGACTGATGTATCTTCTCAGCCGCTGGTCATAGCAGCCTCAATGACCCGCACGCAGATGAAAGTCTTCATTTGTTATTCAAATTGAGAAGCCACAGACCTGCAAATGCATTCTAGTCTCTGCTTTATAGATACATTAAATATATTTAAACATGAAATGAATGTTAGGCTTTTCAGCAGCTGATGTTAATCTGTGTGAGTGTGCTTTGCCACCGAGACCATGCAAACGTTCACCTAGCTTCAAAGCCAACTTCTCATTGCCGTGTTAAGCTGTTAACTGCTTTGAAGGGAAATAGCTAATGTAGCCGTGTGTCTGTGTGTGTGGTTTCCTCTGTGCAGGCATTCAGAGTAGAAAATTGTCTTTCAGTCAACCACCACTGACCCTTATTCAGCTTTTATTCACCCACATCATGTTTATGTTCTAATACACATAAATTCATTCTAACTGTACACATTTCCACCTGTCCTCCTTTCTTGTTCTACCAGTACCAAAAGAAGCAAAGACATGTGTTAGCCCTTGTTACAGGCCTAGTATCTATTCTCTGTGTGAGCAGATCAAAGCATTAATGCTAGACAGGTAGGAGACCTGAATGAAATGCTAATGCTAATCCTATTAACATTCCAGGCATGTCGGGAGGCTTGCTAATGGCTGGCGCTATGGGTTGGAGGGGAGTCATCTTATTTAGGGAGATCGAACTGAAGCGATTCATCAGAGCATTGATATCATCACACATTATATGAACAGCTGCATATATTTTTCATAGGGTTGACATTGTAGGGAAATGCAAGTGTGGCGCCACATAAATCAAACTGACAATACAATGGACCTGAAATGGATCAGGGTAAGACAAAGGATGCAAGAAGTAGCATGCATATTCCCTCGCACTCCCACAGACACACACACACACACACACACACTTTTCTCTTTTCATAGCTAAATGCAAATGTTCCGCTTCTTCCATGGTTCATTTATCCAGTATGTAATTAGTCTATTCTATTTCATAAATCAATGACTGAAGAATTTTCCACCAGTCTTTGACAACCACAAGTTCTTGTTTCGCAGAAATGAAAGTTTTACGACCTTGCTGTGGGGAAAAAAATAAATGATACATTTTAATTGTTACCAGGGTGAATATCCGAATGAATATTCAGTTTAATAATCATCATTTTGCTGACTGTACGGTATGATACTTAAAATGATAAAAGTAGCTTAAAGCCTTTTATCTAAGGCAGACAAAGGCTACAACACTGAGATTGTAGTCACTGGCCCCCACGAAAACCGATTATGAGGAATGTTTTACATGATATGGCTTCATTGCTTTCATCTACTTTGTTTGATTTTCCTCTGGTTTTTACTGTGCTGAACATCCCTTGTTGTAATTAACAAATGGTACAGTAACATAAAACCTTCATAGCATGAAAACTGAAAAAAAGTTAAAATTATCTCTTTAAGACAAAGCATTGACAGAATCTACAGTACACCACACGTTTGATCTACATGTTGAGGGTTTTTACAAAAGGCCAGGCAAACTCCAAATTATACTTTTTAAGTATACTTTTTAAAATTATATTTTTATAAAGGGAAATTCAAAATGAATGATCTTCAAAAACAAAAAGGTAGAGCTTGGAGATATTTAAATCAAGCATTTCTTGCATAAATTATACAAAAATTTGTTTTCGGGGTAAAAGGTTATCTTTAATTATTCACTGAACATCTTAAGTTGTTTACAGAACTTAGAGGATTAACCAGCATATGCAGAATCTTTGAAAAAGCTGGGTGTGAAATGAATTTCAGCTTTTAGTTAACTGAATAAGTTTAGCTGTCACTTCATCAAAATTATATATCAGCAGCACGCATTCAAATCAATGCATTCATCTATTCGGATGCCAGCAGTGTACTGGGGGATGGATCAAATGTATTCCTTTCATAGGAACTTTGCTGGCCCAGACCCCTAAAATAATTTTTTTTTTTTTTTCTGAACCAACCCGTCACAATAGATTTCAAGTCAAGGACACTTATTGTGAAAATTCTCTTCCAGGGCCGTGCTGTTGTACATTTCCAAGAACAATCTATATCATTCACTGTCTTCGGCCAGAGAGCAGGGATTTATATAAAGAACAGGCAGACAGGCAGAGAGAAAATAGATGGCATTTTATTTCCTGCAGGGAGAGAGAGAGAGAGAGAGAGAGAGAGAGAGAGAGAGAGCGCGCAAGATGGAGAGAGTATGGAGTACAGTATGTCTTCTGTCTCCTATTCGTTGGAAAACACTTTTGGTGCAGGGGTCATTATTTAGTCTTGTGATCTGAATTGCCAGTGCTGCAGAAGCCTAATGAAAAGTGCCTTAAACCCCTTCCCCATGTGTCACTTTTTGTTAGACAATATGATGGATGGTCCATTTTACAGCCTATTTCATCTGCTGTGCTGTTCTAAACTGTATTTTCAGGGTGCTTTTACTTGAAACATCCATTTTTGTGTGACATGGTGCATTTGAGCCTCCTGCCTGATGAATAACCAGGGCTTTCAGGAAGGTGGGGATACAGGCATGAACCCCAAACCTCTCTTCCTCACTCTGTCATTCTTATCATCCCTGTAAAAACACTTAAAATATGCAGACTCTTACTGCACTATGCTGTACTTGACTCCGGCAGAGGTAACCTTACATCCTCCATTCTTAACCTTTATGATGGCACACCAGGGAGGCATTATGAGACTGACAAACAACAAATATATGGCATTTGTCAGCTGTTGAAAAAAAACAAAAAACATGCCATCTCTCTCCTGATTCAATCACAGCACCCCAGACAGCCTTTCTTTCTGTTCATAAACTAGTCCCTCTCACATTGTGACACTCTGAGGGGAGGGCTGGGTAATGAGTAGACCTAGAGGGGGGGATGTGGATAGCTAGTCAGCCAGTTAGTCCTCCAAGTCACACTAGCACAGCGAAGGAACATTAAAAATCGAGCCCAGAGACCTCGAGGGGGGTTTATGTGGTTATAAGGTCTAATCTATGTCCGGTTGTGAAAATTATGGCTGTAATTTCCATTCTGCCTGATAAATGGCATCTACAATTTTTACTTGGGTGATTGCCTTCCATAAATCTCCTCAGATTAAACAGTGTACTCTGTACTGATAGCACTTAAAAAGCAATCTCCTTCTCTAATGGCATCCTGTGTGCTGTAGTTCATAAGGTACAGTAGACTCAAAATAGTCAAATGGGTACTCACTCACCTCACAGTATTTCACTCTGATGAACTTTTGTCTTGAAACCACGCTTATGTGATATTGTGTCTTATCCAGACACGTTCTGTGAGATTCAAGCCCAAGGTTCTCAGATGGGCTGCAGTTGAGAAATTGTTTGTGCTGTTAGGCTTCTATATGTGACTTGTCTCAAATGTGACTGTTCTGCTATGCACAGAAACACACACATCCAAAGCCACCAGCACACTCCCTATACAGCAGTATACTGTACCAAACTAGTGTCCTGCCCTAAGGGTAGGTCATGTCATCCAAGGCCACGGTTGACGCATCACTCTGGGCCGTTCACACATCTGGACCCCCTTGCCCTGCCCCCTGCTGGTTCCCACAGGCTGACTAGCCCTCGCATAGGCCTTTGGACATCACTGTGTCGTAGCAGCTGGGGACTACACATGTTTTTCTCCTACCCTGTCAGCAAAAGGTCAGGGTCCCACAACACCAACTCCCACTCCTTCACTCACACACACGAGGGACATGCACACATTTTTCAGCCATTTCCTACTGTATATAAAATGTTGTACTGTTACATATGCACAGTTTAATAGCTGCAATTACTGTATGTGCAATAAACCCCTTATATTTTGAGTACTAATTGTAACAGAGCCATGTCAACAAGGCTCCCTAACAATGTGTTCCCCTAATCTGTTGCACACACACACACACACACACACACACACCATTCTTTCTCTCTCTCTCTGTTCCCAGTTGGTAGCTGGACACTAAAGCACCACAGGGGATGTGTTGACCCTGTTTGAGTAGAGTAACCCCTGCATCTGTCTGCAATACTACTACATCATCAGAAAGCTGGCCACAAGGTATATGTCCAGCAAAGCAATTGTGTATGCAGAACAGCCTTTTCAAAGACAGGCACTGCATCACTACAGTTAACAGCCTCACGGCAGTGAATGGGAGGAGGGATGACAACCCAGCATGTTACCTATGCAAACACGTTTTAGGGGTTTTAAAAATGAAGTGAAAGAACAACAGCATTTATAGAGATTTGGGGCAAGCTTTGACTATGATGCTTTCTGTCTTTTAAGTTTTAAATAAATTGGAAGGTACATACTTTCCAAATAATTACTGAATTTGTTGTAGCTAAGATGCTGAAGATTTGTGAATGCGCTGCATGCCTGCTGTGTCTGACAGACATCTGGAGAGACATCGTAAACAGAGCACTTATTGTAACAGCAGCTGGCAGATTTACAATGATAGATCATTTTAGAGCTCGTCTGGCCTTATACTCCACAGGTATGAAGTGCATCAGTGGTTTGAAGGAAAGAAAGAAAGAATGAAAGACAGATGCAAAGAAATAATAAACAGTCCTTTTTGCTTGCCAATTTTCTGCTGGATAAGGTCATTCAGTGATCCAGCACTATGTGTATTAAAAGGCAGCTGGTAATAGTAGAGAAGAAAAGGAATGAAAAAGTTGATACAAATCTTTGGCAAGTACTACACAGACCTACGATAGATTTCCACCCACCTTTATCCAGCTTCACACACAAAGGTCAACTCAGGGAAGGGAGTCGATTTATGTTTCATATCCGGCATAATATCCTCTTTTTATTAATTATTCTCTCTGTGCACAGCAAAATGTTTCATACCATGCTCTAATTTTCAAGGCTGCAGTTACTTGATATTAAGTAATTACAGTGTGAAGACTCAGTAATAACCCACTGCACAAATATATTTAGTAATGCTTGTATACATGTCAGTCCATTGCAAAACAGTACAATACATGATGATATGGCAAATGCACAATAATTAACCCTTTATTTAAAAGGTTTTTGGAATGGTGGCGATAGTATTAACAGTACAGCACATTGTTTCCTCTGCCACAATGAATCATTCAGTCATACCACTGCCTATGTTTCAAAGGGTGCTTTGGAAATACACATGGAGACATCAGGTCATAATACAATTTGCAGACAGCCTGCCCGTGAGCTTAATGGAATCTTGTCACTCAGAGGGAGCAAAATTGGAATTAATTCAATTTGTGACAATTCGGACTTTGATTAAAAAGGAGTCGAAGACAATGGCTTTGGTGTGTATCGTTTGAGTGTAGGTTAAAAACAGACAAGCCTGCTTTATTGTCAGTGTGCCTGGGTTTATTGAATAAAATTCAGACTCTGCAACATCCCTGCATGACTTTTCAGTAAACAACTGTGGCCACTAATGCTGGTGTCGCGCTGTGAGTTGAATGTTAGCAGCATACGAACTATTCAAAATGATCAGCATTTGCTTTTAGTGGGTCTAAGAAACAAAAGCTCAACAAATAAAAAGGAACAATTACAGATAATGAACTCACTCTAATTCGAAGCTGTTACACAGCAGCTTGAGTTCATTACACTGAATGCAGTAGTTTGAAAATAGGCAGTGTTCATATAATGCCTTTGTTCACCTCTAAAGCCAATATAGTGTAAGGCTCGTACATTTCTTCTCTCCCCGCTGCTCCCTCCTCCAAATCATCCAACTCCCCTCCCTCCCTTTTGGTCCTGTGAATAACCTCCAATCATTTACAATAAGCCCTCCTCAGAGAGCTTAGTAATATGATGATGCTGTATTTCTAAAACAAGATGGTATAAAACAATAGCACCATGAAAAAAAAATGGAGAAGGAAGGCCCAAACAGAGACCCTCTTCAACCATACATCACAGTATAGATGCAGGACAGGGAAATATGCTGACATCAGGTCTCTATCTACCTTTCTTACCCTCCATGGACACTTCATAAAACAAACGGTGGGTGTAAATTTAGAGGATGCAGCCGTAAACAATAGGCCACTGGGAAAAGTTTAGAGAGTTCAGCTCGAATAACAGTTTAGCCAGGAGAACCTGCTGATGATGAATAGGTTTGTTTGTCACCTTTCTTCCCTCTCCGGGGAACAATGATATGGATCACAGAGGGAGAGAGGGGAAGGGGACACATGGGGGAAAGAAAAACAGCATCCTAAATAGAACCATATTACAGCCTGCACAGAAAATAGCTGGTCTGTGAACCTCTAACAATCCCCCTAATGTGACATGTCAGATTTTGTTTTTAAACATTCTCAGTGGGAGCTATTTTCCAGCTGTCATATCAAGACTACAGTATATTTTAGCCAAAACTCCACACAGTTAATAATTGAGTGGTTTGCTTACCTTGACTGAAATGACTGAGAAAGACTGGGTGAAAAACATCCCCTATAGAAGGCATGTATATATCTAGATACACATGAGCATGCACCCTTGAACAGTATACATACACACAACCTTTTAGTTATAGTTAATAGCCTTACGAACGCATACCTCTAGCAATGTAGCCTTATGAATACAAACATCTAACAACATACACAGATAACAAGGTCCCTAGAGATGTGAAATGCACTGTTCATTCATTTCAGAACATATATAGCTTAACAAATAATCCATCACTGTTTCTGCAAAATGAATTGTTGTGTGTAATGCAGTGTTTGAGTAAGAGAGGGAGAGGGAGAGAGAGACAGAAAGCATGTCTGCAAGTGTGCTGTATCTTTACCTCAGGGGAAATGTGGTGTTTTAGATAATGACAGGTCCCTTGTATTTGCTGATACCTAGCTCTGCATTATGCCATGAACAAAACCTCATCACCATTCTCAGCCTGGCTGTTGTCATCTATCAGCAACACACACTCTGAATAGATAAACACAGTCGCTGCAAGGCTGTAAAGCATACAAAAATCAGGTGCGATGGTGATGATAATGGTCTACGTGTATGCACACCTATGGATGCTGCGCAATTTCACTGATTCAGCCTGAAGATCGGACCTTTGTAAAATAATATCATTCTGTATTTTACTGCTATCATGGGCAGTGCAGAGGAGAATATTGACATATGCACCCGGACTCACGTACACTCAACCAGCCAGTTCCTCGCTGGACTGAAAAATGAAACAAAAACATCTTTAACTCTTAATGAAATGCTGTGTAGCGTGTTTTGTTTCAGTGAAACAGTTATTTCTTTTATTAATTAAAGCTACAAAAGGCACAGAATCTCCAGTAAATAGTCCAAAATAGGTTGTAGGAGTTTGTTATTAACACTGACGTGTTATGTGTGGCTGTTTTGTCCTGATCAATAACTGACCAACCTCATCATTATAACATAGTTCAAAGCAGCATGGCCTTAATGAATATTGTTAACGAACATTGAAACTAAATATGCTCATTTTATAGGCATTTCAACATACACTACACAAACCGTGACTAAACATTTGATATCTGTTACAGTCAAATCTGCCAATAAAAGTGAACAGTTTGAATGAAATGGATCACTGGCTGATAGCTAGTGGCTGTAAATTTGAAATAATATAAAATCTATGTAGTTTTTAAAAGGTATAAAGAGGGTATACACTCACTTCAAGGTGCAATCTTCTCACGTAAATCTAAGAAGTAGAGTGGAAATAAACTTGGGATGCTTGTCCTCATGATGGATGAGGGTTCTGTCATGGAAAGGGCGTACTTCACTGTTGTTCCACTGACTGCTGTTTTGAGAAGCATATCTATTGCCAAAGAGCAAATGTGCCTTGTCCTTCAAGAAACCTGAGAGTAGATTTGGAATGTGTTATGGAGGCTGTGGTCTGAGTGCACACAAGAAAATCAAGTTCCATGCTTCGTAACAGCATGGGAAGGGCAGGCTTGCTTGCACATCCTGGCTCAAATCTGAGGGAAGCGGTTTACACTGTCTTTCTGCATTAAGATCAAGTGCATGCTCGGAGGAAGGATAGGCAATGGGATACAGAAGTCACAACCTTGCCCTTTGCGGTTTGTGGACTGATTATGAGAAAGGCTTCTTCAGTAACTTAAAAAACAAGGACATATTGTGAGACACTTGGGAGATGTGAACCTTGAAATCACAGTGCCCTGAAGACTCAAAGAAAAAAAAACCTGTTAAAAAAAAAAAAAAAAACACAGTTTCACTCATTCTTTCACACTCTCTCTGACACACACCCAAACACATCCAGCATCTTTTTGAATGGCTCAGAGCTTTCTTTTACTTCAGGTAAGTTAGTGTAAGGATGGATCTATGGTTTAACAAAAGTCAGGGACTCTGGAACATTAGAGAAAAATCTGTATTTTACCTTTTTATTTCACTACCTCTGCACAGCTCATAGCTACAGCACATTAATGTATTAGAGTTATTAAAGGAATCCAAATTAGATTTCTGGGCATTTAAAGAGAAATGATAAAACAAAAAATGACTCCGAGCCAAGTGTCGTGAAAAACTGCCTATACTCTTAAAGTTGAACAAAACACAGGAAAAACTTACAGGTCGTTGACAAAGATGTATTGTACAATAGGAGACAGACAATCAGAAGAAAGAGAAAATACAAGAATACAGCTTTTAGAGTATTCTGGAAACAAAGAAACTCTTTTCCATTGGTCGGTGTTACATACTGTAGTTCGATTAGTTTAGACCTATAGGAACTTTCCAAAAACATATCAGGACCCTTGAGGTACATCCTGGAGGGCAGAAAAACATCTAAACTAAGTTTACTTTCACACAAGGCAGGATTAAAGGTGTGATTTTGCAACAGCAGCAAACTGTGAGACACTAAATGAAATTTAGTCTCATAGTCCCATTAACACCCAGCTGCGTGCGCACACACACACACACACACACACAGAGAAATACAAATTAAAGTGTCTTATCGCTGGGTCATCTGTTCATGTGGCTATACCATTTCCTTGGGCAGTCATAGATTCTCTCTCATCCGCATTAGGAGTGACAGAGCCACTGCTGCCTCCAGAGATCACACACCAATGCATCTCTCTGTAGCACAGTTATACACACACACACCAAACTCAACTGTGTCTGCTATGAAACACATTCATACACAACTAAATTAATACATCTCAGAGGAAATGCAATCCCACATAGCTTATGTTAATTATTAACCTAAATGATGAAACAATTATTTTGACTGCGAACACAAAAAGTTCATCTTGTATCTACAGTCACAATCTGCAAAACATCTGTCAATGTTTTTATGGTTATTTGTGGTTTTAATGGTTATGTTCAGGCAATTTAAAAACCTCTGTCTGACAATGTCTCACTACTTCCTGCATTAGAACAAAATGTTACAGGTGAACATACATTTCTATTGAATATACAGTAATTAAGGGTTGTTTCCTACAGAAATGTCCTTTCCAATGCATATTTGTTTCATATGAACATCATTTGTAGGAGAAAGCATTGACCAACCACATGTGCTCAGCAGCCAATAAACAAATATATTCTAAACAGTTTTGCACCTGTACAACTGCATTGGTTTGTCTTAACTGTGCTGAAAACATTGGCCCTTTACTGAACCTAATTGCCGACCCCTAACAAACACAATCACTTCCTCTGGCATTTTCATTATGAGAATCCCATTCAGAGGCTGACTCTGCACCTGCATGTCAACAAAGCTGGTTTGACGTACCAGATTTGTCAAACTAATGGAAAAGACGTCCGGTGAAGGTCAGTAATGTCACGCGGTGATGAAACATTGAGAGGAAGGAGGGCGGAGACTACGGGAAGCTGTCAGGTGACTACATTAACCAGAGGCCAGGGTTGGTGGAGGGACATGACACATGGCAGGATAATGAGGAGAAGAGGTAAAACAGCTTGAATGATGCATGGAGGGTACCGGATTTATGAAAAGCAGATACACTGCAAGGACAGAGTGGGGAAAGGGACCAATGGTGAGGACTCATGGAAAATCATGAGCTTGGAATTATAAGATTCCCATCTGACAATTTTTAAATTTATTTTAATTATTTACATGACTTTTTATGTTACTTAGGCTTGGTGGTACTTCTTATTGCTCCATATAATCAGGAATAATATGTAGTTTCTGTCCTTTTAATAACGGTTTTGCCAGGTGGCATGTAAAATCTTTAATGTTTAATGTGTTTCAGTACTGCACTACCCTGCTCAGTTAGAACCTTATCATAAACTAGCTCACAAAATTGTACTGGTGGGATAATCACTGGTGTGTGTGTGTGTGTGTGTGTGTGTGTGTGTGTGTGTATGTATGTATTTATGTATGTATGTGAGTGAGTGAGTGAGTGAGTGAGTGAGGGTGCGCATGCATGCAGTTTATCCACAACTCAAGCGCATATCCATCTTTTTCTGCTTAAATAAAGCGTATGGAATGGGATTCTCCAGGCAAAATAGAGCTGTATTTGCCAAGAAAAGCCAAATGTCTGGAAATTTAGATGAATGGCTCATTTTAGGCCACATTTATGGAGGACTGACAGAAGGGGAGAATAGCCGTCGGTCAGGGCACTGGCCAGGATTCATAATGACCCCAGGCCAGATTACCAGCCATCTGCACAGCGCTATAGATATCTGCAGACTGCTCCAGTGGCGGAGGGTGGAAACATTGGGTATGGAAGAATGGAAGAGTGACCTTTGGGTGAATGAGTAAAGAGACAAGGCTCATAGGACAGACAGAGCGGGTGAGACGGACAGAGGCAAAGAGAGAGAGGTGACTGACAATGATAGATGGAGACCCTCACAATCTGGAGGAAACGGAAGGAGCATGACTTACACCCAGCCATGTCCTACAGTATATCACTTATGCCTGCTTGGCACAGCCCAAGGCTTGGAGGAAGAGGAAAGGTGAAGGAGTCTGTCAGTTCCATCTTCTCGCAGGTGCTTGGAGACAAGCCATTTGTCAAAGTTTGTCATTGGCTCTGAGGTTATCTTGCCTCTCTGATAGAAGATGATAGGAGGAACATCAGAGCTGTCTGTGTGTGTGTATGACAGGGAGGTGTGTGGAAGTGGTGGTGGTGGTGGGGGGTTTCATTTGGTCTCTATATATAAAACATCCATCACCCATCAGACGTGTAGGTGTCACCTAACCAGGCAAATCTAATGATGTGATCCTGTGGAAGTGAGGAGGAGGAAATCGATCTCGAAAAGTTGGGAGTGAAGTTTAACAGTACTCTGCTTTGCAAGAGCTATACGAGCCTGCATCAGTCATCCAGAAACAACATTTTTATTTTAAATAAATATAAACAGTCTGCTGTACAGCCCCAAAAGAGGATAACTTAATAGAAATGTTGTTCAACCAGCAGTGTTAGCAAAAATAATCATAAGCTGTCAAATAGAATTCGTCTTTTATAAATGTTACATTTAAAGTATATATGATAAAATTAAAATTAATAAGTAATAAAAAAGTATTGTGTAATTCTCATTTTAATTGGTTTAGCACTATTGTTGTATGGGAGAATAATGCTTTCTTTGCAGTCTACAGAACTTTATTTTATTTGTAAAGTGCTCCTCGGTTTGCGCCTTTGGATCAAGACCAGGAGCTTCACAGTGGCCAGTGGCAAGTGTTAGTGTAAAAAAAGTGACCTGTCGCTCTAAACCACTGATTTGGTTCCATGTAGACGTCAGTCCTTGCAAAAGGACCCCTCTGACCGCATTGTCTGTAGAAGGATGATGTCCCCTGGAATGGGTAGCGACACCAAAGCTGTCCAAACACATTTCACGGTCACGCTTCAACTTTTCTGACATTGCATGACAACGAGAGGCATCTGACATCTCTTCAACATTTACTGTAAATGTCGAACATGACTGCATACAAGAATATGTCAGATAGCTGGCACTACTGTTGCCAGCCCAACTCCCCACTTGCAGCCAGACCCGCTTTTACTTAATTATTCAGTCCAATGACAGCGACCAGTATTTCACTCATCAGCATGGGAGCAAGTGGCGTCCAACTGCTGGAATTCTCATGTGTCATGCATGTCTGTCTCATCTCTCTCTAATAATGTAATGAGCACAAAGGGGACTTTTGGCATCATTAATTCAGTTGAAAAACAAGCGCACCTTGTGAAATTACTACTCAAATATTCTATTAAACCAGAACAGAGAAATGGACATATGGATAACAGACAGCTACAGACACTGGCAAAAGGATATAATGCAATGGTCGAGCTGTCTCTTACATGGCACAGTTCCTGAGAAACGGTTGGCTTCTATTCTCCAAAATAAAAATAATAAAAACTAGGATGACCTTGAATTAGCTGGGGCTGGCTCTCTGGCACAGCCGACATGAAGTCTAAAATTACTGCTGGGGGGTCAGCGAGGGCTCCTGTCGAGGGAATGGAGAACCACAGGCCGTGATTTGCCTTGCCAGTGAGGTGGAGGAGAAACAGTCAGTGACAGATGAGTGAAAGATAAAGAGTGCGACTCTGTACTAGAGAATATCACTCCTGTCCTCGCTAGATCTCTTCTGCTTTATTCTTTGTATTTCCTCTGTCCAGGTTGGCCATGAAAAGGGACGAAAAAGCCAAGGTCACACTGAGTGAGCATTACAAACATTAAACCTTGAAAGCTAGAATAGTAAAATCCCAGCGCTCTTTCATTTCTTTTATGGAAATGGCAAGCAATCTTCCTGACCCATTACGATTAATTGGAAATGTACAGGATGAGGTCAAGCCTTTACACTCTGATGTAAAGAATATCACATATTTTGTGGTGATTATATCACAGGGTAGATTGAGAGTGATGACATAAAAGGGAAAATGGATGAGCTCTAGACAAGTCTGAATCATGGCAGAAGAAAATGTAGAATTAATTTCAACATGAAACCCGATTTCTCTGCAATATATGAGCACTAATACAGAGTAGCATCTAACTTAGCTTCTGAAGCAGATTCAGATAACCGTCTAAACATACAGTATTGAATGAGATTGATTGTAAAAATATTAGCATAATCCCTAAGGCTATTTTAAAAAAAATAACTTCACTTAAACTCAGTAGAACAAGAATTAAAAACACTAACTCTTTACAGGGCACAGAGTTGAGATGCAGTTCATGGTTTGAAATATTCATAGAGAGAAAATGTTCTGTCTTGTGAAGATGAGTTGAGACTGACATAGCTTTGGCAAAAATTCAAAGTAGCCTACAGAAACATAGTCCAATATCTTGGACTATGTGCCTTCAGCACAACATCTTCATGGCCTCTGAACCCAACGTGCCAACGTTTGTGGTTATTCCAGACGACGAAGAGATCATTTAAATGTTTTCTTCTTCTGCAAAATGGACCATTATGTTTTTGTACAGTATGTGTAGTTTCTGTGTCAGCAGAACATGGTTTTATTAAAATGTATTATAAATCTGGAGACTCCAGCTAAATTTTTAAATCAAATACCCTGCAGAACCGTATCTTGGTCAGTATTGCCCCAACACCATTGCTGTAGAAATGTAGGCTGCTTATAAGTTGTCCCCATTTGTTGACCCCTTATTATGCCATTGGTCACTGCCTGATTGACACACCACTGACACTCGTATCTATCACTTGTCAACACACATGCTAAATGTTAAATTATACATTTATCACTCCGTGTGCATCTTACTGAGCAGAAACACGATCAATAAGAACAAACCAGACATTTTGTTTTTTTTAAGGTGTTGACAAGGACAGGGCGGGCAACAACACTTGACCTTGTGATACTTTCCACACCGTCACATGGTTTATTCCAACATTCCCTCCACAGCCTCCTTTCTGCCCGTCCTACCTAAACATGCCTCACTGAAAGATGGCGAGCTTAACCTATCATTGAGTACATAACCTTTGACCTCTGTGACCGTGTAGAGCAGCTGAGGTATGGTTGAATTTCAGCACATAAATGAATAGAGGGTAGAAGGGCGTTTGGCTCTAAATGGTGTACGTCTGGAAGATCACAGGGCAAATGAACGCGACTGGCCTTTGCCAGCTATCTAATTAATTAACAATGATGGGAGAAAACACCCAACACACACCCAAAGAAACTGGCACATGTTCCAGCAATTTTTTGGGGGGTGGAGAAGCACAAAAATGAGAGAATTCAAATAAGGTCAAAGACTCCTTAGACAACATGTGGATATACTGTAAGCAACTGTTTTCGGTTGCTTTAGCTGTCATCTAGATTTTAAATGTTTCTAATCCAATTTCTCTCAAAGGTGCAATAATTCATATCTAAGAAGAGGTGATATTGGAGTGTCACAATGGCTTCAATGAAATCACATCCCCCTGAAGCTATCTGCAGTCTATCTCCATTACAGTCAAGCACTCTCATGAACCCTGCCTCTGTTGATATCATCTTTCATGAAAGAGCCTTTCCTTATTGTCTCTTTTCATTTTTGTTTATTCATTGTTAATAGAGGCTCCAACACTCCAGTGGTCACAGATATTCACAAAGGTAAATATAAAAAAAAGGCCTGTAAGTTTGAACAGTATCCAAATAATACGCATAATATGTGCTATCTTTTGTTGCTGATTATGTAAGCTAAAATCAACAATGCTTTAGGAAATATGTGGATGATAAGAGAAGCCAGAGATTTATGCTGATTACCGCAGAGTCTCGCTCATCAAATAAACACTGTTGACCATAAGGAACAGGAGGATATTATGAGCATATTGATATCCTGTCAAGTGTAAGCCCCTTAAGCTATTGTATCTGCTTGAATGAAGCTGCATTTTTCACACCTGAACAACTGAAGTATTGGCAGGTATCTTACTTACTTTGAGTTGTGAGTTTGACTCAAAGAGGTTTGGCTTGTTCCCCAACACACATATAATTAGCATTTAGCTATATATAATTAATCAGATGCATTTGGTACATTTTCTATTAAACCTGGACGACAGCAGTGTTTGACACAGTATGGTGCTCCCTTTCAGAACTGGAATCTTCACTTGCAGCATAGAGGGTTCTATCCTCACATACATACTGCGTCAAAGTGGCAGAAGGAGGCATCTCAAGCATTGCAAATTTCTTTTGTCAGACATTATTAGGAATTATACTCACTTCTCCCACTGGTGCAAACCAAAAAGTAATACATTTTCATGGCTTTACCTATGATGCACATGTAAGTTGTGTGATAAAGCCAACAAACCTCTTTTGTTGATATGTTATAATATATAAAAATATAAAAATACTCAAGAAAAATAGATTCCTTTTCCCATTTTAAGCCCCTGGTGCAATTTATCCAACAAGAACTGTTTCATGCTGCTCAGAGTGGAGATCACTTCCTCTATACTGTAGATGTCAGGGATGAGCTGGAGGAACTATTGCCATCTTCCTAAATTGTCTCTGCAGTGCTCCATATAGCTTTTCACCTGATATCATTTGACTTTTGTCTCACATTGGACAGTAGGTCTTCTAGAAGAAGTCCAAAATGCTGACCCAGTGTGTAATCCTCTCCCACACTAATTCAACATCATCTGCCCTCTCTGGTTTATTTATGGGGCTATATATTTCAATCTGTGGCTAACTGTGGGGGCTGGCAGGATGTAGACATTAAAGCTCTTTCATGTGTGCATGATTTCATGATGACTGGTTTACATAAGGAAACGTGCGCTGATAGTGTACACAGAGAGAAGACTAGAGGAAAACCTGTGCTCTAGCATCTGCCTTTTGCATACACAGCTTTGTAGTGGTGATCAGCACACATGACTCTCCCTACTTATCCCTGTGCTTTAATTATGATTCTCGGTGGGGTGGGCCCTCCTCCTCGCTGTCTTGTGTATTCAACACCATATCTGACATGTTGTAGCAGTCATTGCACTTTGTTGATGCTCGACTCTGCTCCCCACCTCCACCAGTGTCAGTTTCCTGTCTGTGGTCTAGGAGGATCGCCCAGGTCCTGCTGTTTTATGATGCTGCACTGCCTGTGAACATAGATCCAGGCGACAGGTTCAATAACAAACCTACATGAGGCTGCAATCTGTGCTTCTTTAGTGAATTCATGGTTCATGTCGCTTCCAGTTTTAATTTTCTTTTGATTCAATTTAGTATACGATCCATTTAGAGTTCACAGTGCCTTAACCAAGATGGTGAGCCGTCATCCTGCCATACTCTCATACTTTGTGCCAATGGGAAAAATGAAGTGTAAATTAGTGTATTATGGTGACTCACATTAATAAATCATTCTATACCAGTAAAAGGAATTGTGTAGAAATTCTTGAGTAATGCTGCATGCACAGTTTACTCCACTTTTTGGCGGGCAGCTTTTGTCAATGCATTCACAGCCCCTGGACCAGTGCAGTGGAGCGCTTGGCTTGACAGAATGGGAAAGAACCACCAAAATAGGAAAGCCCTAGTCCTTGCTGTATCCAGGTATCCAACATGAACAAACATCATTGTTGTTCTTGTGAAATTCGAAGCTTGGTTTGTGCAGTTTGGTTCTCATGATTAGTGAAATCATCCAACAATGGCAAATATCAATTATATGATACTGAGAGGAAACCCCCTGATAATGATACATTTGGGAGGGAATGGGTTGGGGTGAAAAAAAGGCATGTTACATAATAGTCATCTTTTCATTATGGAAAGTTTTTTTTTCATTCCCCAACCCTTAACCATGTTTTTATTATTGTAACCATGACGACAAAAAGGTCTCCTAACCTCAACAAAGGAGTAATTTTAACCCAAACCATGATCTTTCCCTAAACCTAATTAAACCTTGCCCATAGTGTTGTCACATCACAAAACAGATTTATTTCTCAACAGTGATTTGTAATGCTTTGGAGGCACTGACAAATGATGCTGTCCTGCTGATAGTGGCGCCAGATCAGAAAACGCTTCTATGTGTCTTTTTAAAGGGCAGTTACAAACAACATATTTTGTCATTTAATTTGGAGGACTTGTTGGTACCAACGGTCCGGTTTCAGTATAAAGTTTGGAAACATCCAACGTATCTATGATCCAATGGCCAGCAGATCTAATGGCAGTAGGGCTCATTAATAACGTTACTGTCTGTCATTCACCCTCCATCTTACAATGATATTAAAAACATAATTGTTTACATTTAGGATTTAAAAAATAAACTGCTTGAAAAGGACATCAAATTTTAATCACAGAGCTGTTTATAGTTGAACCTGATTAATATCAAGCTTTCCAACTGATTAACTACCCCTTGGTTTAATTTAAATTACAGGTATTTTAGTTAAATGATAATCAAACTGCAACATATTGTGTGATAGCTGGCCGTAGCTGGTCTGAATCAAGCTCAGAGTGTTGACACTCACTAAACAAGCGAATGCCTGATGCTGTATGAAACAGTAAAATGCAATTTAGCTGACCAACTGTGGTGTGACAAACATGGTCCTCAGTCTGATCACCTTGTATCTCACAGGTAAGACCTAATGGCCTGAGTGTTTTATCCTTTGGTGCACAGCAGGAATTATTATGTTAAGTAAATGGCCTGATGCGCTCAAACTGCTGCAGACTGCGGTCCAAATTGAATTAGTCAAAGACCCATCTTACAACTTAATCAGATACACTTTCAGACCACTAATTAAGAAGAATAATTACATATACCTGTCCCCTGTGGGGCAGAGTACTCCTAAGTGTGTGTTTTAGAGGGACGATTATTAATTATGGTGGCTAAGGACTGAAATGATTATGGCTTTCTGCATTGTCATGTCAAGTGTGGCATGACTGAGGAAATAATTGTTTTGATCTGCTCCGCTGCATTCAATATCTCAAGTCATTCTGATAAACAATCCAGAAATGTCATGCTCAATTCAATCGTCTTCTGAAAGTTTTCTCTGAAAAGTGTCTCTCTTAAATTGAGCGGAAAAGTTTCCTTCCCACCCCCAACTGCTTTTTCTGCTCATTATTTTAACTCCCTAATCCTGGCCTATATTATACAACTGTGACAAGGGCTGATCCACACTGAATCCCTAAAGAGGTTGAGTGAACCTCTGCTGGATTGTGGGAGCTGGAAGATAGCGCTAGGTCAATATCAGGTATCTTGACAATATTAAGGCAAGAGGAGAGGGGCAGAAGCGTTTGTGAACATTGGGATCATGCGCTCTCTTCTCAAGTAAAATACATTTACTTCTTGATTTACTGAAGTGGAAGTAGGTCACACAAGGATTTGCTAAACAACCATATTTGACTAATTCTAGTGAAGTGGGCTCATTTTAAGAGTAGGGGGGAAAAAAAAATCATTCACATATCTGAATAAATTCATATTGATTTTAATAGTTGGCGAAGTCAATTGGACTAGTTCTCTTATTTACTAGATGAAAGGTTATTGAGGTATGTAAATATTGCATACATGAAAATGACAAACAAATAAAAGTTTACGTTATTTATCCCGATAGAAATAAACACTTTTTAAAGTGTTTTTGCGTGGGTTCAGTTTGAAAATACGCTCTGCTCCCTATGGGTATGTATGATGTACTATGTGATGTGCTGTATTTTCAGAATAGGGAGAGTGATTGCCAGGAATGTCAGTCCCAAGAGTTTCTATTATAATTCTGGATTTTTTTGTGTATATGCCTCCAGCAGCAAAGTTATTAACAAACTCATTCCTAATGGTTTACTTTGCATGCTTCTTTCTGTCTCCCAGCAAACACCTGTCTTCTGACACCTGCAAACAAACTTTTCTAAACTTCTGTCTTTAAAGTGGAAGATGGAATAAATTTTGCAACGTGTCATGGCACGAGGGGACAGTAAATCTTGGAAAGCAACACTAAAGAGATACATAGGTCGCAGTAAGGTCACATGTAAATGATTTGTGTGAAGAATTACATTCGTAATGTAACAAGACACAACACAGACATCCTTTTCTCATCACGCATAATTGCTTCGGGCATATACTCTGTAATACGCTTATAAGATTAAGACTCACAGAATGAATGTGTCATCTGCAATTCAGAAAGAGATGGACATTTTCTTTATTAAGCATGACAATATAAGTCACAAAAGTTGAGTCATTCTGCAAAGCATTCTCACATGCAAACCTATATAACAGAGTTTCTTACTCTTCTTTTTCTCCTTTTAAATATTTAAGGTATTTTTTTAAGTCAGTGGATCTCCCTGCCAATAGGCAGTGCAAAGAGAGAAAGACCTATAACAAAAGTATGAAATAGAAAACCGATAACCATCAGTGCTTCACAGATGACACATGGTATGGGCACTGTAGATACAAGCACTTCCTTCCTGCTCCTGAGAGCCATTTCATATACACCTCTGTTAGCGCACCGAGCGATCAATAGAGTCACACAGATAAGAGCTCTCCTCATCTGATAAGGCTCTCGAAAAAATAAGGTTGTTTTTTTTAACCAATTCTAATCACTGATTAGAGCCACTCACAATGAATTTGTAGATACATTGGAGATAATATGGGGTTGCCATGCATTGGTTTGCTTGTACTTTAGTTTTGTGTATGCATTGAGGTTTCTTTTTCCTCATCAGGACAGCTGTAATTAAGGAATAAAAAAGAGGCGTAGGCCTAATAGAAATGTACCATTCTTGGCTTTGTAGAATCATTTGTCCTGAATCAGCCCAGGAGTACTCAAAAAATAATTTTTATCCAAAGAGCAGCTTACGCAAAAAAATAATTAAAAAAGCAAAATTATGACTAGCATCTACTGACAGCTGAAAAGATCAGAAAAAGTATTTAATTCATGTCCAGGCACAATTACCACTGTGTTAAATTGCACTAGCATAAAAATACAATAAAATAAAAGATTAAAATAATATAAATAGAATAGAAATTAATTTAAGGACAGGGGTCAGAATATCAAAAACCGTCAAATAGGACAATGTATCAGTCATGCACATCAACTTATCAATTCTCTGGGCTATTTTCAGGAGGCTGTCTCACATGATTCAGAGGTGTTAGATTTCTGTTCTTTTATCAAATAGATGTCACAGTTTTCATTTTAAATAAAATACTGATCAAGTCATGGTTAAGACACTTCATCTTTCTTTAAAATTATACCTACTGACACTACTTGTTGACCATATATATATATATATATATATATATATATATATATATATATATATATA